>PVKA01001918.1:0-135253 GCA_004027165.1 Ctenomys sociabilis | reverse complement strand
GGGGGGGGGGGGGCAGGCTTACAGCACTTCAGTGCCCAGGCTGGAGGCTGAAGAGCTGTTCATGGGTGGTAATGGGGATCACACACGCTGCCATGATGCGGGCAACAAAATACTTCTGGACTCAAGTTGACTGAATGTGTATGAGACGTGACGCTTAACCCTTCATGGTACTTGTGAGGTCACAGTCACTCTGTCCTTTGTACAGGAAAGAACTGAGACTCAAAGAGGTGGAGGAACTTATTGCAACCTATCCTGTAGCTTCAAGGAGGTACATCTGAGGCATCTGTGAGACACAAACCCGACCCCTGGGCTTGGCAAGCACACAACCACCCAGGAGGAGCCCCTCCTCCTCTCCCAAGTTCCCGCACACAGGCAGGGTCAAAGCATGTGTCCACCTCGAGTTTCATGAGCCTGTGGCAGTTGTGCTTCTCAGGGCTCCCGTGTCATCCTTCTGCCCCCTGACTCTGTGCCCTGTGGGACTCCAGGCCCTACAAATGAAGGCTGGAAAGCCTCTCTGATGAAGGAAATAAATCCAAACTGTTCCTTTTCCTGGTCACCCTGCTAAATTTGCAGCTATTAACATCCCAAGGCTTTCTTATTACAAGTTTCTCTTTTAAATGTATTCACTGATAGCATCAGTAATACAAGAATCCAGTTAACAGGACTTAATAAGTTAGACTCAGACAGATCAGATTCCAGGTCTGGCTCTCTTAGCAGTTTTTTGACCTTGAACAAGCTCAAGTCAAATGCTTAACACAGCGCACCTGCTCAATAATCATTAGATGATGATAATGACAAATATGAAAGCTAGCACCTGCTACATATTATATGAAACTACTATGCTGTCCCTTTAACACCATGTCCCATTAATCCTCCCATCAGTCCTGATGTCATCAGTAGCCACAGAGAGACAGTATATCAACCACTGCTCACTCAGCCACCCTGGGTGTCGCCCTTTATATGACCATATTACTCAGTCCAATATCATCTCCTAGAAGTAGTGACTGAAGGTTCGTGGTCTCCTCCCCCTGGATTTAATTAGCCAGAGGGATCTAATGAGACGGTGCGAAGCAAAGAAAGTGTTACCTTAGGGAACTGGAAGTTGCAGAGAGACAAGGCTGTGCCTGTGCTCCTAAGGAATGTGTCTCTACCGCTCCCAAATCCCATGCATCTTGTGCCTCCACTGGGGCATTAATTTTATCATTTTTAATGTACTGGAAACAACTTACATACTGCCCTTCCAAGACAATAAAATAATGGGGTCGTGCGCTCAAGTAAATGATTTCTTTCACAGTCCATACACCTTCACTTCCCAAAACTGCACCATCCAAAACAGATCTCAGGGGTTCTCAGTCAGGTATGTGCCTTGCTGGCACTGTCAGTTTAGAAGGCACACTGAAGAGAAGGGAGAAGCTGCCTCAGCCAACTGTGCAGCAGATACCAACCCCAAGGGGCTTTATAGTGACTGGGGCGCTCTCTGTTCAGCTTTCGTTTCATGAAAGAACAGAGTCCAGTGATCTTAGAGTGACACAAACCAGCAAAACAAGGACAATAATTTTCCTGGACAATAATTTCTGATCAGTTCACTGTGTCAGGGCTTTGGATGGCTTAAAATTTAGCCAGGAAAAGGGGCCTATCTAGTCCTTTTGACCAAAGCAATACAATAGAGTGAATTCCTTATACACGGATGGTGGGGCTGAGCACAGCCAAGGGAGGTGAGGTACTCTGAGGGCAGCAGCAGCGGGTGGAGGGACAAAGGGGAGGGTGGTCCCCAGGCCAGCACACAAGCTATCCTCAGGCAGGATGGGGCCAGTGGAGAAGGCTGAGGCTGGGTAACTTAACAGCAAGCACTCTCCTGCCGGCCTGGAGCGGGGCAGTCCAGATCTGCAGTAGGCTTAACCGCGGCCGTGGGGTGGTTCCGTGTATCCTCTCCCCAGAGCACTGCCCTTGGCTGTGCACTACCATGCCAGCTGGAAATTCAGCACAGAGGGCATGCAGGACAAGGGGGACAGAGCAGATGACGGGCCAAGGTGCCCGCCTGCCTCCTTGGAAGATCCCGGGAATGTGAAGCCTGGCAGCTCACCCAGCATGTCTGTCACCCACATACCCTGCTTCCAAACTTATGACACATCCAACTTATTTAACCTGCTGTTGTGACCTCATACTGGAATTTCCAAGTTACAACCATTTTGAGGGTTTTAGTTCTTCTAGCAAAAGTCAAGCCTGTCTAACAAACTCCTGTGCTCCACAGTCAGCCACATCACGGGTCCCTAGCCAGGTTCTGCTCGATACTCACCCCATGCCATGCTCTCAAGGGCCGGTACTGTGGCTTTCTGGTCCTAGACTACTTGATACCCACTACTGTGTCAGGCACAGGGTGCCATCAGTAGGTGCTGGCCAAATGTGAAAAAGCCCAGTGACTACAAGAGACCAGCAGCTTCCCTTAGCACCACAAAATTACCTCGGGTTTCCTTAATTGCTGTCAGGGTCTCCCCACAGGCAAACCAGTAGGTTCCAGGCCTGACTCCCACCCTGAGAGTATTTACAGCTGGGCCATGGGAAGTGACTAGGTCAGTGGGTAGAGTGCTCTCAGTGTATTAGTGCCTTATAAGAGGCTGGATGGCTAGCTTTGCTGTCATGTGAGCTCACAACGGGACATCAGCAGTCTGCATGGAGCCCAGGCCCCAGCATGATGGAAAATAAGCATGTATTCCTCTATAGTATCTGTAACAGCAGCCCACATTAGGGTAGAGCCTGAAAAGAGACTTTATACTTGCCAAGCATTTTACAAGAGGCACTGTCCCTCTCATCTTTATTAAGGGAAGTTCTGCGTCAGAAGGTCTGTGCAAGATGAGATTGAGGACTTCCTTGGACTTTAAAAGGGGCACATACATGCATTTTAGATTTCTGAGAGGAAAACAAGAATTTCCCCAACCTGAGGATCACACTATGGAGCTGCCCTCCCCAGCAAGCACTGGAACCGACTGAACAACAACCTGCACAACACCCTCACAATGTGGCCTGCCAGCCCCCAGGACGAATCACCACTGCTGCTACAGCCACCCTGGCACTCCTGCCCCTCTGACAAGCTGTCACTTCCCTGAAGTCCCTTCCAGCTGGGAGGATGGGTGGTCCCCCTCATAAAAGATCCAGGGGCTTTTCAAGCTGCTCCTAGCCATGCTGGTGCAAGGGTGTGTCAAATAGAACTCTAACTCCGGGGGGTCTCAGCTCATAAAGGGAGTTTTGTTGTTTGTTTGCTTTTTTAATCTCACTAAGAGGTGGGAGCCTTGTCCTTCTGTCTGGAATCTGCAGCTCTGACTGCTTCAGTGACACAGCACAGCAGGACCATGCTGTTATAAAGATGGGCACTCACAGGTCACCAGTGTGAGGTCTCTGAGAAGCAGTTCTGCACACATGTACATGCTCACGGCATGCAGGTGCAGTTGCTGCACCGTGAAGACAGCCCAGACACAGCTCTGGAGCCTCGTGGTCAGGGACAGTGAGGCACATACACTCATCCACAGGAAGGACCGACGTGAGCCAGTTGTAGGAAAATCGCTTGCCTGGAGACCACGTGCTAACTGAAGCGAGTTCTAAATGGAGGTTCACCATCACATGGCCTGCACAGATGAGAAGCCCAGGGTAAACACAGCAGGAAGCGGGAAGGCACACTGGGTGAGGGAAGGAGTAAGGGGGGAGGAAGAGGCAGCAGCAATGGTGGGGCGCTGTGTACCTGTGCCCACTCCCCAGACAAGTGTAACTGTCCCGTATCTCATATAGTGCAGGAACAGAAGGGACACAACACATGGCTGATTCCTGCCCCAGGGGACCCTCGGACACTGGCTGAGCCCTGCTGAGCTCAGGCACGGAAAGGCCAAGGCAGCCGCTCAGCCTTACAATCTCTGCCTGGGCATGCCTTCGTGTCACCACCATCCATCTCTGGGCCAGACATCAGAGTCTTCCCTACCAAGGTTCCAGAAATTGCAGAGGGGAGATGAGCCATCCCACAGCGCTGGCCAGATTCCTAGTGAAGAGGGCTACAGGCACAGCAAAAGGGCTACTTCACGCAGCTAGGCAGTTCACTGCATGCCAGACAGGCAGAGCAGCCAGTTGTACCTGCTCAGTCCTGGGGAAGAGGTCAGAGTATCTCGGAGACACTGGCCAAAACCCTCCCCTCGCCGGGCCCCACTCCAGGTCAGCGGTGAGGTCAGAGCAGCCCTAGAGGATGCACCTGCTGCCCTGGGGCTTGTACCTTCACAGACCTGCTGGTCCTTCCTCCCCTGTGCAAACTGCCATAGCTGGATTTCTCTAAAACATACCCTGACCCCAGCACTTCTTCTCTGCAGACCCTCAACATCTCCACACCACTCTGCAGGGGCCAACCACTGTCACAGGTCACAAAGTCATCTGGAATGACTTCTGAGAAACCCACATCTGAGCTGCCCTAGGGGCTCTAACCTTGGTCTGTGTATGTATGTATGCTCTGGGGGTTCCTGATACACAAGTGTAGCTGAGACCAAAGTGGCCCATCAGCCCTCTGCCCCTCTGCCTCTCTGCCCTCTGCACCTTTGCCCTCTGCCCCTGCCCCTCTACCCTCTACTCTCTGCCCTACAGGGAACTCTTAAAGGGGACAACTTTTAACAATCTCTCTCCCCAACACTAAATCAGTAGACACAAGGCAAGGACCCTGTTACACACAATATTATATCCCCAGCCCTTCTAACCCAGTGTGGAAGAGAGTAAGCACTAAGACATTGATGACAAGTGAATGAATGCAAAACAATAAACCCCTAACATTTTGCCTTCTAAGGCAGATCAATTTCCTCAAAAAAATCTTCCTCTCTGCCAACTACGGAACGATCAAGAAGGGACAAAGAAAAAGCAGTATGACAGCAGAACAGCCAGAAGATTGTGGTAACTTTCTGAAGTCACCTGCCATCTACCCAGGACTTTTCTGACCAGGTCGTTCTTGCCAGAGGTGTGAGCTCTTGCGATTCTTACAAGTCTTGAAAGATGAGGACTAGTGTCCCCAATTTCCAGAGGAGGAAACCAGAGCACGGATGGCTCACATAATGTGGCCCAGGCCACACTGCCTGGAAATGCTAGAGCGTGGGGTCACCATGAAGCTCACCACCATCCACCTCACAGAGCAGCTGCCTTCCAGGGACCTGCCCTCTGGCTCAGGAGAAGTCTCCTTTGAAGAAGGTTCCTTTCATCTTAGGGCAGGTGGTCCTCATGCGTACGGTTCTCCAGGTACAAATGCAGGGACAGTACACAATGTCCTCAAACATCTCAAATTCACCCACCACTGGCCAGAAGGACACGCCCTTCCACGGCCCCAGTGGGATCGACAAAGCCGGGGTCAGCCTGATCGCACAGTGACACCTGGAGTGAGGGATAGCCCACCATAAGCCCAGTCAGTGGCATGCACGGGTGATGGGCACGGGCTGGCATGGTCCTGTGCACACCACTGAGAGGAGACACATGCACTGAAGGGTGAGAGGGTGACAGAGAGGGCCAAATCCTCTCAGCAAGAAGAATGCAGCACCTGGGGTTCTCTAAACCCCACACCCAGGGAAATAAAGGACTAAAGAAATGATGGTACAGTGGCAAAAACCTCACCATCGTGCACTTTGGGGTTTGTTTTTTGTTGCTGTTACATGCTATTTGAGGAGCTCTAAGCCTGTAGGAAATTATTAGATTATCATTCCCAGTTTACAAAGGAGGAACACTGACAGAGCTATTAGCTGCTCATAAGCAGGCTGAGCTCCAAGCCCAGGCCAGAACTTCTGGCCCTGCTCCACTCTGCCCCACAGCTCTCCACCAATCTGTGGGCCACCCCGATGCACACCCCAAAGACCACAGAGGGGGCAGATGTGCCGACACGGCCGATGTGCCCAGGTTAGGCTTTACAAGGCCATGTTGGCAGCTTCCTGGTCTGCTGTCAGCACCAGTGGTAAGCCAGGGCAGTATAAAAAGCCTAGCAATGCAGTGATTTTTCATATCCCTGGCTATGTACCTTGGTTAATTCTGTATTTAAGTTACATTCTTTAGGAAGAAAGGATCTCATTAAGGAGCTGCCACACAGCGTAAGATGTTAACAGCACATCTTCGATTACACGCAATTTCCCCTCTGCTAACTTTAAGATTAAGGAAGAACTGAAAGGCTCTCCTGTAATGTCTTCAACCAGCCAGCCTGCCCAAGCGAGAGCCTGTGACACGCCTCTGCCACACTGCAGAGCTTCGAGGCTCCTGTGTTCTGACAAAGGAAGCTGTGTTTCTCTATGTGCAGCAGAACAAAACACAGGCAGGCCTCCCACCTCAGAGAAGAATTCATCCATGAAGGCTGTGTTGTCGATGGCGATCTCCACCTCGTCAGTGTCGTCATCCTGCGTCAGCTGCTTCTGTAGGAGACAGAGGACCAGAGGATGAGAGCGGGTCTTGCTGAGAGATCCAGGAGTGGGCTGACTTTTTTTTTTTTTTTTTTTTTTTTTTTTTTGTCTTTTTGAGACAGGGTCTCACTATGCAGTTCAGGCTGGCCTTAAGCTCACTTTGTAGCTCAGGCTGGTCTCGAACTCACAACAATCCTCCTGCCTCAGCCTCCCAAATGCTGGGATAACAGGCATGTGCCACCATGCCCAGCTGGGCTGACTTCTTACACACGATTTTCTTTAAGAATCAGAACAACACATTCTGCTGCTTCTTTATCTGAAATTAAATCCAAGCTCTGCCACCTACTGATTTTTTACAGGGGATGGGGATGGGGAATACTCATTTTGTGGGACCTGAGCTTTTATATCTCTCAAATGCTGACAATAATGCTACCTACTACCTACTGAGCTATTTAAGGCATAAATGAAAAATGAACATAAAAGATGTCTGCTCAGGACCTGGTCTGTGCCATTCGGTAAATGCCAGGGCCTGGTTTGGTTTTTCGGTGCTGGGATGGAACCTGGGGCATCTCACAGGCCAGACAAGCACAACACCTGGAGCCCACCACTGGCCCAGAGGTGGCCAGAACCACACAGCTAAGGGTGAGGACCGGTGGGCTCCTCTCCATGCTGGACCTGGGCCCCTCTCCATGCCACGGAGTTCTGGACACAGCCCTTCTGGAGCTCAAAGTACACAGTGGGAACAAAGCTCTTCCTGCTTTCAGAAACCACCTGCAGCAGGGAAATGCTCTGTGGTGCTCCTAGTCCCACAGTGCCCATGTAGAAGGAAACAGAAGCCTCCCCACCCGGCCCAGCACCCTTCGGGAACCCAGCTCCCTGGGCCTCATTCGCCCTCCTATGCGAAATCAAGGTCACTGCGATCACCTCCCACCAGCAGCAGGCCCCCGGGGCGGCCACCTGTGCACCACAATGTCCAGGGGCACAGAAGGGATCTGCCGGGCTGGGGGCAGGGAAACCTATCCCTGTTCCCTCATGCCCCACTGCGGCTCTTGTTTTAATTTTGGAGAGGGCCACACTAGGTTAGGAAACTGCCCACATCAGGATCCAATTTGCAGTCCTCCTGCCTCAGCTTCCCAGAAAGCCGGGATCACAAGCAGATAGCACTGATTCTTTACAAGGGTATATCTGTCTGTCTACCTATCTGCCCTCCTGCCCGGGACTCCTTCCCCACAGGATTCTGGAGAGCACACATCATGACCCAAGGCCCAGCCAGAGGCCTGTGACTGTCTGAAGTGGGAGGTGCCAAGTCATCCAAAGGCCCAGTCACAGCTGCCTGCTGCCTGCACCTCGGGGCCCTTCTCGGCCCAGGGCATGTGCACTGAGTCCCAGAGTCCTTCACTTAGTAAATCAGCCTCACTCGCAATAGTGTAGCACTCCGCTGTCATTCATTTGTTGCATCTGTTTCTGAGCATTTACAATGACCTCAGCACATAACAGAAGCAGAATGCATTTCAGCTAAATGACCAGCTTCCATGGAAACCAATGGGCTGCATCCAGCCTGCATTTTCTAAAGCACAAAACACAGCATGCTTAGTCAGGGGTCACTGACACACAGGCCTCCCAGCAGCGTCCGCAACCTCCTCACCAGAAAATAGGAGCCCAGTCTTCCTCTAGAGGCAAATTCACCAGCTGTGAAGGTGGTGTTAGAGACACACACTGAGGCAGAGTCCGTGAGAATCTGGGTGCACACACGCATCTGTATGACATCATGTAGTAGATGTCATGTTCACACAAGCTCAGGAAGTAGGAGGAGTCTGCCGTCGTCGTGCGGGGGTTAAGGGTCGTTGCCAGGGGCTTGAAGCAATGGTGGCCTGGAGCATGGAAGGCAGGCCCACCTGTCATCACAGTAGGAGGCTCTCAGACCTCTACAGCTTATGCAGGGGTCCCCATGACCCAGCTCCCGCCAGGTAACCTGGCCCACCTGCGGGAAAGGACCTGGGAAGGGAAGCCCTTAGACATCCATGGGCCAAAGCCTGCTCTCGGCAGCCACTGCCTGCGAGACTTCCTTTGAGGCAGTGCCTGCGAGTGGTAGTGGCACCACCTCCTCCTGACTCTGAGGGGGCTACAGACACCACACATGGGAAGCTTTTGTGCCACACACACCAGTGCCTCAGGAATGTCAGTTTCCATCAGCCAGCTGCAGATGTGGGTGTGAAGCAGCAGTCCCTCCTTGCTCCCCTTTCTACCCCCAAGTCCCACCCACCCCATCCCCTGCAGACCAAGTCTACAGGTCAGGTCCCCAGCACCGTAAGGACCAAGCTTGAACAACTGGCCCTGTCGCATGTTTCTCATGAAGCTGGAAACACATGCTTTTGGCACTTCTGACTCTCCACTTCCTCCTCTGTGGTGGAGGAAGAGCAGTGTGTTCCCGACCATGCCTGAGTGGCAGGCTCCGCCCACACCACTGCCCTGTGCACCTGATGGCTCTGCTCCAGTTCTGTGGCATCCCCTTTCCTAACAGCACAGTGCCCGCCCCTCGGGCCCCTCTACACGCTGGCTGTTCAGCCCTGCTTGGCCTCTGGGCACCCTCTGTGCCTGTCAGCCTGGGCTGCTCCCCACCATCTGCACCTAGCACATTTTTTCCTGGGGTGGGCCCTGCTGTCACCAGACTCTCATTCCCTGGCCCCACTCCCTTTCCTGTCCTCCCTCAGGGGCCATTTCTCCTGTTTGCTGTTATCTGACAGCTATGCGAGTCACCATGTCAGCTGTCCAGCTCCACTCCAAACAAGCTCTGGCCAGCAATAACATCTCCTAAGTCATAGCACTGCAGAGCATGAGGCACAGAGCATGAGGCGCAGGCTGGGCACAGCACAGGGAGGCAGGTGTCAGTGGATGGGCCTGCCTGTCACTGTTCTTGGCAGCAGCCCGGCTGGTGCTGCCAAACATCCCCCAGGTTTCACAACAGGAAAACCCTGAGAAGGGTGCCTATGCCACCAACCTCTATTCAAACTTTACATACACATTTCTTTCAGAGGTGGGTGCCAGGACTTGAACTCAGGACTAAGAGCTTGCCAGGCAGGCACTCTGCCGCTGAGCCATATCCCCATCCCAAAATTTCTAATATGTATATAGAAATGACATTGTATATACATCTTTTTAGTGCTACAGATTGAACCCAGGGCCTTTTTACTAATTGTATTCCCAGCCCCCTGTCCCCTTTGGAGACAGCATCCACAGAGTTGTTCGGTGTCTCAGTGTCCCAGATCCAGCTCAAAGTTGCAGTCCTCCTGCCTCAGTACTCCAGAGTGCTGGGATTACAGGCATACACCAGCATGTATATGTGTGTGTGTGTGTGTGTGTGTGTGTGTGTGTGTGTGTGTGTGTGTGTATAATCTGTCATCTTGTCTATATATTTCATAGAGATGAAGATGTATAGATAAGTGTTTCATAAAAGTAGATATGGATCAGAGAAAGAGATAAACCAACAGCCAGCCAGGACTGACGTGAAGATAAAAGTGTAAACTTCCCTACAGCATGTGGGCAGTCAGAACGCAGTAACTGCATGTGAGACCTAGCCAAGTCTGCTCCTCTTTCTTGCTTAACCTATATCTGAGCACTGGAGGGACAGTGTGGGAGGGGCACAGGTCTTACAGAGCTCAGGGCAACCTTGGGGACCTTGCCAATGTGTCCCTCCACCTAGATACGCAGCAACCAAAGCCCCAGAGCAGACAGTTACGTGCGGACACAGCTGCGGGGCAGCTCCAGTCCTACTTTCCCACCTCCTCAGGCAGGTCAGGCCCTTGTAGCACACTGCTGACCACATCTCACGTGGGTCAGAAGGTGAGAGGCGCAGCCACCCTTCTGCCCTCTTCAGCTCATGAACTGCGATGCACCCAGGCTTCCTGTCAGTAGCCTCCTCAGTGCCCTGGCCAGGGGCTTCTTGCCTGTCCTAGAGGCAGGTCCTGAAGTTCCAGGGGCCAAGGGCAGGAAGGCACGCAATGCCCTTATCCTGGGCTCACAGGAGCGCCCTCGGCTAAGAGCTTCAGCATGGCTTTACCAGACTGAAGCCGTGGGGTAACGCACAGTTACAGAGGCCGTACCATCAGCTAGCTCGAAGCGGAACCTCGAGTCCCACAGTCCTCACTTCCTCCTGCACAGCCCTTGATGGTCCTCACGCAATGAGGACACAGAGGCCACACTGAACTATAGCTGGGGATCTGTCGCCCTCAGTGCACTCTTACATACCCCAAATCTCAGAAACGGCAGCAGAACTGGGCAGAGCAGGAACACCAAGGTGCCTAGACCTCGGCCTCAAGCAGCTCAGTCTGGGACTCCTCCTCCTAGGTGCCCCCACACACAGCTTTGAGCACCGTCCATCTGTCCACAGCTCACAAGATGGGGGAACACAGTGAGCCCCTGCATGGTGTGAGGTGCTCACAACGCCCTGACTGCTCTACGCACATCACAGTGATGGATCCCAGTCAGGTTCTGGGACCAGTCTGCCGAGAAACTGCAGGCCAGAGAAGTTATACTGTTCATGACCTGCCAGCTCCTGACCTGCAGAGCGAGGGCCCAGGCTCAATGTTCTATCCCAGACACTCGGCTGCACTGGCCCTGCTGGAAGGCAACTTATCTAGCGAATCAGAGCTAGGACAGCAACTGCCAGCTGTGCAGAAAGCACAGGAGGGAGGGGCATGGGCCACAGGACAGGGTCAAGCCTCAGCCTTCTCACCAACATGGAGCTCAGCTTGCAACTGCAGTTTACGGGAACCCCAAGATACCCCAGGGAGCCTCAGACACCACTCTGGCAGTCAGGCCTCTGTGCCGTCTGCCCAGGTTCACAGTCATCTCCTCGAATCATTGCAGCTGAACAGGTTTCACCTTAAGAAAGTCTGCTACCGGACTAGGGGCACAGCAGAGCAGCAGGGCCCTTGCCCTACCATGCAAGGCTCCAAGCTCTGTCTGAGTGCAGTGAGAGGGAAAAATTCTCTACTATTAAGAAAGAGAGGGAGAAAAGGAAGGAAGAGCAAAAGCAGGTAAGGAAGATGCCTCCTATCATGGCTGGGGTCTAGATGTCCCTCCAGAGCCTTGGGAAGTCCTAGGTGGGCTTCTCAGAGGTAGCTAGGCTTAGGGCGTGTGAGGCTGGGATCAGGGGTGTGGTGCTAGGGTTAAGGGTGGTGTGCCAAGGGTGGGCAGCCTGGATAAAATGAAAGGTCCAGAAGGCAGGCTGCTGTTGCTTGTCACGTGGGGCCCGCTGCTGTCCACCAGCCCCACCGTTAGAAACAGATGCTGCCGTGCATGCCACCACCGTGCCTGGGCTCCAGCCGACTAGGGGCTGAAGCCTCCACTCCAGCAGCAAAATGAATCTCTCCTTCCTTAACTTCAGACATCAGGCCCTGGCGTTCTAGGTGTCCCAGGGCAGGCGGTCTGCAGACACTGTAGGCAAGAAAAGAGGCTTGTCTGCCCCCCGCTCTCGCTGCTTCTGCGGGCCGCTGCTGCCCGAGCAGCTGCCCCTGCCATGTGCCACCCTGCCTTGGAACCAGCAGAGCACGTGCTGAAACCACCACTAGCTGTGAGCTACAGAAAGCTTTCTTCCTTTAACTCTCGAGGAGCTTTGCCAGATAGCTCAGTTGTTTAAAGCGCTGCTTGGGTAAACACAGGCAGGTGCATTGGACCATGGTTCGATTCCTAGCTCAAGTCTGTACCAGACTTGCCCCTAAGGCAGCCTGAAGTAGACAAGAAAAAAAGACCTTTAACTCTCAGTGCTGGGCATTTTGTCCCAGCAATGAGAGAAAAGTAACTGAGACAGCTTCTCAGAAGAACTGGAAGCGGAGAGGAGCTCTTCTCTCCTGTCTAAGTAAATACATGGCAGCAGTTTATGTTTAAATCAGTAACTTCAGTTTCCTAAAGCTCTTACAAATTGTAGTACAAGGGAAAAGGGCAAAGAAATGAACAAGAGAAATCACTGTAGATGAAGTGTGTGCAGGGCACTCCCAAGGTGAGAGCGTCCAGGGCTCTGGGAAGACAGCTGGGAGGGACACCCGGCCCTTGATGCCCACAGAAGGAGAAGAGAGGCCTGGGGACAGTGTGTCTCCTGCCCTCCAGTCCTTCTCCCACACACACACCTCTCTGGGGACCCAGACTGTGCCCTCCTCATCTGGTCCAGAGACAATGGCAGTTGTCCGCAGTCTGCCCCTGGAGAAGCAGGGTCTGAGGATTCCCTTGGGTACGTCCCACTCACAGGACCGAACACCCCACACGAGTGGCCCCGCACCCAAGTTTCCCATTGCCTTCTTTGATTTAAAGAGCAGAGTCTGACGCTGTGCAGGTGTGTGGCCCTGGCTCTCTCTGTTGCCCATGTAAAGCATCAGGTGGCCTTCTCCAAAGCTGGTCCACTGGGGCACTGAGCTGCTCTACCTGTGACTCAGGCCCCAGAAAACACTTCCCCTTTGGGCTGAACCGCATCTTCTGCAATATCTTGTCAGATGAACCAAGAGGAAATTGGTAGACAGCGATACCCTGAGGGAGCCGCCCGCTTGTCCTTGCAAGATACTGCTCCAGCCCAGCGGCTGAATGCAAGCATTAGCCCTGTGTGAAGAGAAGCCAGAAGAATGAATGCTTCATCAGATTAGGCCAAAGCCAGCCACTCAGTGGCCACCTGAACAAGAGCAGGATGTCACACATCCTGCGTGACAGTGACCATCCATGATTCTCATGGTCCTGTGTTTTCAGATCTGTCATTTCACTGTCACATCAGCCCTAGTATGGATGAACATTACCCTCCCCACTGACTTGGGAGGTTGCTGCTTTGTTCAGCTCATTACCTCAGGGAATCAGCTATCAACTGGCATCAGCGGAACCCAAGCAGGTCTGTGCCCCCAGCTGGTGCTCAGAGCTCCGCAGACCCCGAGGACGCATTCCTGCGCAGCCCGGTGGACACACACCTATCTGTGCTAGGGACCTACACCATGCACAAATCCAAGTTGGATCAACACATATGTGTGAAGGAGAAAGCTGCCAGCACGTGGGTCCTAAGACGGGTGTGTGGAGACAGGCTCATCAGCCCCTGTGCTGGACACCTGGCTCTACCACCGGCAACTCTGCCATCTCAAAAAGCTTACTTAACTCTCTGTGCCTCAGTTTCCTCATTTGTAATGTGACTAGAATAATCTGTTCACACAAGTGCTGGAAGAATTCCAAGAGCTGATACATGCGGGGTGCTCCACCCAGAGTGGACCCCCGGCCAGACACCGCACCACCCAAGCAGAGAGCATCGGGGCTTGAAAGGAGCTTGTGCTGGGCTGGGGGTGGAAGTAACTGACGTGGGTCACACGCCCATCCCAAGTCCCTGTGGTGAGCACTATCACTAGGTATGATGTGCAGCAAGGATTAATAAGCAAGGTGCAGTCCAGGGCCATTGTTGAGGTTTCTGAGGAAAAGCGGAGTTAACGTAGTCACAGAATTTACTTCACTTAGTTTAAATATGTCACTTTTCTTCTATTGGTATTTTAATCCTGCCTCAGCTGCCTTCTCACAAATTTTGATATTCTCTGCTGTCACTATTATTCACTTTTGCTTTTCCTGTAATTTTCCTTTAAGTTACCAAAAAGGATAGGTTTAAATTTCCAATGCAGAGGGGCCGGGGAGATGGCTCAGTGGAATATGCGCTTCCCTGGTAAGTGCAAGGGCCTGAATTCAATCCCCAGTTCCACCAAAAAATAAAAATAAATAAATTTCCAACTCAGGTAAGCATGGGTGGACTCTGGCTGGACTGTTCATCTCTAAATCGGATCACAGCTATGATCCCAACACTCAGGAGATTGCACATTTCAGGCCAGCCTGGGCTACAAAGTGAGCTCAAAACCACCCTGAACTACAGGAGAGACCCTGTCTCAAAAAGACCAAAACTAATTTATTTATTTAATTGTATCGCCGCTAGCAGTGTGACCAATATGACTCACATTCAGTGGTATTTGACATTTTCTTTGTGTTCTAACTCAGGGTCAGATGTACCGGAGGCAAGCAGGGCTCTGTGACACCACTGCTCACTCAGTGGGGACAGGACAATGCGCAGAGCCACATGCACAGCGGAGAGGGTGCCTGGAATCACTCATATGCGCAGCAGAGAGAGAGGCTGCTTGGGCACGCTCAGCCCCAGGAAAGCCTGGAGCAGGTGGAAGTCAGGTCTGCAGAGGTGACTCCTGGGGATGCTGAGCCTGAGAGGATTTGCCCAGAGAAAGGCTCCCGTTAGACCATGCCAGAGGCCCCTGCTATCTTCCTGCTCTTGCCCCCATCCCTGGAGTACTGGAGTCTGGCAAGGGCATTCAGATCATCCCTCTGGCTTGCTCCTCAGGCCCACCCTGCTCTGTGCCCATCCTTCCCCTCAGGCTGCCTCCCTCCTCCCAGCTCCAGCCTGAGCCTCTACACTCCTAAGCAGGGAGGAGGGGCAGTGTCTCACCCCTCCTCTCGCCCACCGGCTCAGCCTGTCCCAAGGCACACTCAGGTGCCTGCAGAATACCTACCTGGCCCACATTTTTGACCAGCGCCACCCAATATTACTGGACTCAGCAGGGGCTGTGGATTCCTCTAAGACATGCTGTCTCCACTTACCACTCCCCTTAATCCTACCCTAATCTGGTGCCCAGTTGTCTTATAGCTGAGAAAGGAATGCAGACAAGAGCCAGATATCCAGACAGTGGCAGGACAGCACTCAGCAACCTGCCCACTTGGCCCAACTGGCAGGGTCGCAGGCAGCACAGGCCCCAGGAACTATACTTGCAAACCGCCAAGCAGATACAAGGGCAGCGGGTCCTGCCCGGGCTGAAGGCAGCATGGCCTGCGCGGACCCTCAGACAGAAAGAGCTTCGGAGGCCTAGCAAGCACTCGACACAAAGCCTGGCATTTAGTGCGTACCAGTGCACACAGTACTGCTTCCACAAGATGTTAATAATGGGCGAAACCCGGTAAGGACTAGACAAGAACCCTTTGCACCCTCACTGAAAGTTTTCTATAAATACAGAACTATCAACTTTTTTATAAATCTAAAAGTAATCCAAAATTTAAAGATTGTTTTTAAAAAATCCTGATGCCATAGCGAGCTGCCTTAGCCAGGCGCTGAACATACGCAGCCTACACTCCACTAATCGCTTTAGGGAGGCTGAAGTTCAGTCTCCTCTGCTCTGAGGCCAGGGAGCGCTGCTATAGAAACAGCCAGATGCCAGTAAGCAGGCTGAGCCAGTAGGGGAGATGGAAGGAGGAGGGAGGCTGCACAGGTCCCATGAAGGACCCAGAATCCCAGGGACATGCATGGGCGAAATGAAGAAGGACCCTGTTTCACCACCTGTCCACCCATGGGTAGGGCAGGAAACCTACCTGAAGGGCCAAGTGGATATTTCAGGGCAGAAATGAATAGCTGGGTTTTCAGAAGGATCCAAATCTTCTCCCTCACTGTCTGACATCCTGAGCTGCGGGCTTACAGGCAGGGGTCTTAGAACACATCCATCTCTAAGAGATGGACTGGTGACTTTTGGCTTGATTGCAGGAGTGATAGATTCTCTTAAGTAAATGCTCTATGCCCAGCAGGTGAAGCTGCACCACAGGGAGGGGGCAAGAAAAGTCAGCCATAAGGAGTAAGGAGAGCAAGAGGGCCAAGTTGCTGGTGATCAGCCAGGAGTGCTAGGCTCAGGGGTACCATCTCTACCTGCCACTGCCTCAAAGGGAAGGAGGGGGCAGAGGATCAAAAAGTAGGGTGAAAAGAAGAGATGGGAAAGAGAAGTTCAGTCCAGGAGCCCACCACCACCAATCCGGCCGCTCGACCCCACCAGTGCAGGGAGGTAACACACAGGTATGGAAGGCAGCAGAGCCAGGCCCTACCTGGAGGGAATGGCTGTTAGTGGTCACTTGATTTATGATGGTATTACAACTATAGAGGTTTCGTTTTGTTGGTACCAGGGATCCAACTCAGGACCTTGGGCTTGCCAGGCAGGCACTTACGTGGCTGCATCCCTGGCAAGAATTATAGGTCTAAAACACAGTCGGACACAGAACACAAATGGTCCAGCTCACAGAAAACAGTTGCAGGTGGTTTCAAACACACTGTGTGGTGATAAGGAAAATGATGGTGCTGACTTACAGAGAAGAGCCTAAGGGCAAGGAGCACACCCAGCCTGCCGGGATGCTGGAGGGCTGCAGGAAGGCATCCTGCCCCCAGCATTCAGGAAAGCAGAAGCTTGGGGAGATGGGTGGGGATTTTAACAAAAAGCCAGAAGCCGGGCGTGGTGGCGCATGCCTGTAATCCCAGCACTAGGGAGGCTGAGGCAGGAGGATTGTTGTGAGTTCGAGACCAGCCTGAGCTACAAAGTGAGCTTAAGGCCAGCCTGAACTGCACAGTGAGACCCTGTCTCAAAAAGACAAAAAAAAAAAAAAAAAAGCCAGGGAGCACCAGAAAGGAGAGACCACGTGAGGGCATCTCCACCTCCCCCTCCCTCACAGGAATAAAAATAAAGTTAATCCCCTTCTCTCAGCAGAGCCTTTTCTCCTGGCCAGCTGATGGGGCTGTAATCCCTCCTCAATCCCCACCACTCCTGCTTCAGCCCTGCTCTTGTCTGCCACAGCAAAACAGCCCGGTGGGACCCAAGTGCAGGGAGAAGGAGAGGAAGGAGCCTGACTAAGGAGAAGCCTTACCTCAGGGTGGAAACTTTAAATAAGAACCTTGAGTTCTGATTAGGACCCAAAGCACTGACAGAGTGAATGTGTGTTAACTGTACTGAGCTGGAGGGGAGCTTAGGGCCCCCCTCGGGATGGGGTCACAGCACCACTGTGCTGATGACCTCTGACCCCAGGACGGCCTCCAGAGCTGTCTCCTGCTGCTTGTGGAGGGTCCGAAACACCTGAGTCTCTTCTAGTCCTCTGTAGATCAGTCCCCAAGATGTCTGAATTCCCCCACCCCCAATCCAGGCACCACTGACTTCTCCACTGTCATCATTTATCCCTGAGCTGTTGTTTTGGTTATTGTTCTCTTTTCATAAAATGTACCTATTATCCCCATGCAGCTATGCCATTTACTCTTTATAACTGGGAATCGAATCAGGATCTTGCACTTGCCACACAGGGGCCGGTGCTGCGGAGCTATACTCCTGGCTCTCTCACTGACTCTGAAGTCTAGGACTTTATATACTAACCCTGCCAACATCAGCAGGGCACCGAGGGGTCAGAACATGCTGACCACTGGCCTCAGTACCAGCCACACACGTGCCTCTGGCTGCAGGCATCGCTTCCCCAGCAGTGGGAAGTGAGAAAATCCAGAAGCCTCTCCACCCAGGTGCAGGGTGAGGTCCCAGTTTCTGCTAACCCACCCTGTGCTCCAAGGCTGGCCCTGGCCTCCTGTGGCCGCTTTTGTCACCTGCCTGGTTCTTCCTGCCTCCTACCATACCCTGAATTCCCAGGGAGCAGGTGCAAGTCCCAGACCCTCAGGACCTACTGCAGAGCCTGGCACTCAGGCGGCACTCAGGGCTAGACTGGAGTGAGGGAGGCCAGGAGAAAGTCACCACACTGGAAGTTGCGCTCCAAGAGAGGCTGGGTGGCCCTGCACCTTCCCCGCACCCTCTCCTGCCAGTGAAGAAGCCCAGCACCCCCAGAAAAGGCAGTCAGCTGAGGGAACCTGGACCGTGGCAAGTACTACCACAGTGTGGTCGCTGCTTCCTGTGGCCAGTGAGAGCTCCACGCACCCCAGCGATGGCCCCAGAGGTGGCCAATGGCCTCACAAGGAAGCACTTAAGAGAAGCCCTCAGGGCTCACACAGGCCTGCTGTTTCTCCCCTCCCTGAATGAGGCCAAAACTCCAACCCGCTCAAGGCCAGGCAAGCCCTGGCCTGCCTCCCATACGGGCCAGCTCACCACCGTCCTGGCCGATCCTCCGGCAGACAGTTCTGACCACTAACAGCCCCACCAGCCCACACCTTCCCCTCCTACCTACAAACTGCCACATGCACCCCGGTCCTCCGTGTCCTGGCGCGGTCATCCCTTCACCTCCCTCCCCCGGTTTTACAGTCATTCAACGTGAAATTAAGTTTCATACAGGTTAACAAATGCTGCGCTCTGATAAGAGGAATTGCAGTGGAAGGTGGCATTTCTTGTTGCTGAATGGTGATTTCCTTTCCAAAAACCATTAATAACACCAGAAAGGGCTTCTAATATCAACAAAGGCCCTCATTGCAGAAAGGACACACGGAGACGTGGAGGGCCGCCCCCAGCCGACAAGGCCTCAATTAGAAGCCTAGAAGCCTTTTGAACTGGAAGCTCAATTGGTTCGCCTGCCTGCCAGGGGCATCTCCCTGCTCCGCGCTGCGCAAGGCCTGTGATGGGGACAGAGTAGCCCGCATGACAGGGTAGGCCCCGCTGGTAAGAGGAAGAAGCTGTCCTTAGCTCTGTTTTCCAGGGAGGACCCTGAGGCACCGGGATGCTGGGACGGCTGGGGCCCCTGGTGACCAGCATCCAGCCTCGGAGCCCAAACCCAGGTGAGACTCTACGCGTCGCCAACGAGCTGGAAGGGCCCAGTCCTCCCTGGAAATCAATTTCCGCAGACAGGCGGGGCCGGCTGCAGGTCAGCTCCGTGCTGGTTCCTGATTGCCGGGGCCGGTACAGCAGTCCTGGGAGCCTCCCCGTTTCCTTCGCTGCCCTCAGCCCCTCCCAGATCAAACGTCAGCGTTGGGGCCAGGCTGGGGTGCGCCCCGGGGCTTTAGGCCCTTGCCCCGAGACCCGGGCATCGCCATACCGGAGCTAGCTCCAGTTTCTCAGCTATAAAACAGGGGCCATAAATTCCGCCCTTTCGACAACGCGTTGCCCTGGGGCTCTGATGACGAAGTCTCAGCACCCGCCGTAGGCGCACCCCACAAGGAGCAGCTTCCCCACCCCCACAGACCACCTAGAGCACAGAAGGGGCACCCAGGACTCCCCCAAGCCAGGGAGTTTTGAAAAAGCGGGGCGCCTCATCCCAGAGCACCTGGCGGCCGCCACTCATAGACCCTTTCTTAAGTCCCGGGACTGCGCAGGGTTCTCGCCTCGCCGCCTTGCAGTTCGCACAACCAGAACTCCGGCTTCGTGCGCCTTCGTGGGCTGCGGCCCCGGAGACCGCCCGGCCCGTGGAGACGACGCAGCGGTGTCGCCGCGGGAGACCCGGCCCCGAGTAGCGCCGGCCAGACTGAAAGTCCTCTGGGGTTTGGTCGCGTCGCCGAGGCCGGGCTCACCTCCGCCCGCCAGGGAACGCACTCCGTTTGGACCCATCGAGTCAGTGGGAGCCGACTCGGCTTCCCCTCGCCCCGGCGCGGTGTGAGGTCCCACCGTGTCCCGCGGCCCGTCCCGGATCTGAGTCCAGGCCGGAGGAGCCGCCGCCCGGGACAGAGAGGGGAAGCCGCGGGGACCGCAGCACGGAGTGGGGCCGGGAGTACGGGAGTACCGGCGGCAGGGGTGGCGCACTCACCGCCTTCAGCTGCTCCAGCCGGTCCTTCATGCTGGCGCGGGCGGAGCGCGGCCCTGCAGCGCGGTGCCGAAGCAGGAGTCCCAGGCCCTGGCGCCGACGCCGCGCCCCAAATCCGCTCGGCCCGCCCCACACCTGCGCCCAGCCTGCGCTGCCTTAAAGGGCCCTTGCCCTCCGCCCCGCCCCGGTCCGCGAGCGCCCTGGGGGCACAGGGACTCTGAGCCCGCCCTGCCGCGCGCTCCCGGAGGCCGAGGCAGGAGAGTCACGGGTTCGAGTCCATCCTGAGCACCGTGGCCACTCCACACGACGCTGTATCAAAAGAAGAAATGAAAGGGCCTGAGTGTGACTCAACGCAAAGGCCCAGGGTTCCAAACCCCGAACGAAAACTAAGAAGATGACGTAGCAGCGGAGGGGGGTGATGCGGGCGGGCCTCGAATCCACTCCCCGCCCGCGCCAGGCTCCAGCTCCTGTCAGGGACGCGGAGCGCAGAGGAAGAGGATGGGCGTGGCCGGGAGGGGGTCGAGGCCTCGAGTCCAGGCCCTCCTTCTAGCCGCCCCCGCCACTCTCGCCCCTTCCGCGTGTGCCTTTTGACAACGATGGCCCCAGCGGATCTGTCCGTGGCCCGCGGAACTTCGCCCTCTCCGCGGTGGCCTCTCCTGAAGCCGACGCGCGTTCCTGGGTGGCGAGGGTTCTGCGTCCTCTGGTGGCCTGAAAGGGAAACGCGAGTGGATCCCTGATGCAGTGGCACACTCTCCCTGTGCCAGAACTGGGTCAAAGACGCGTAAATGACTCCTTAGCGGTGAACAGCACCAGCAGTAAAGGCATCTTTCCCACGCCAACCGAGAAGTGGCCTCTCACACATTCAGCGATCCCGTGATAACTTAATTCCTCTCCAAAGGATAAAACTATGGCCATTGTGCAAACACAAATAGAACCCACACCACAGATTTTATTTCTGAGCTAATTAACAAGGAAAGCAGTAAGGATTTAAGCTTGTCCAGGGAGGAGTCCAGGGCAGAGACTGAGGCAGGCAGCTGAAATGGTAAAATACAGCCATCAGTGCAAACCTGGTGTTGGAAGCCGAGCAAGGTGGCACACGCCCGTCGTCCCAGTGCTCAGGAGGCTGAAGCAAGAGAATCGTCCCAAGTTCGAGGCTCACTCCAGCTGCGTAGTGAGTTCCAGGCCAGCCTGGACTGCGCACACACCCCCCCCCCCAGCAAGCCGTGCGGTCCCCGTCCCTGGGACGCACTGAGATGGCCATTGAGAATGGGAATAGTGGTGCGCACCTGTAATCCCAGCACTTGGGAGGCTGAAAACAGGAGAATCACCACGAGTCGGATCTAGGTAGTGAGACCCTGTACACCCTGTCCTAAATACGGAAATGATAATAATAATAAACAAACAAAATAACAGCTGCACTTACGCCAGACAACATTCATTGGCATCTTTATAGACAAGAACCATTTTCAACAGGCCAGCCAGACAGCTCAGTGGACCGCAGCGCCTGCATAGGCAGAGCCAGTCAGCTGGCAGGGTTCTACCCCTGGCACGCTGCGCCGGCCCGGCTCCCAGGCATGCTGAAAAGGTGACTGAGACTGCGATCATTACAAGTCCAGGCTGTGTAGTGAGACCTTGTACCAAATGCATAAAATAAAATAAGTGATTGGACTCTTGTTTTGAATATTTCATATCCATACAAAATATTTACTAGGTTAAAAAAAATTTGGCTTCCTACAAGAGGATTTTTTCTTGAAGGAAAAAAAAATTGATTAGTTCATGCAGTCTTGGGCATGGATGACTGTATGATCTCACTTAAACTTCTTCAGCTTTGGGATCACCATGTTAGGATCCAGAAACCCAAAAAGATAAGCCCACTATAGCATGTTCTATTAACAATGGGGTTCTGCCGGAAAGTACTTCCCTGGGACCTAGAGCCTCCTTTAGGACTCTTGGCAGAGGGCTGGGGTTATAGGTCACTGCACAGCGCCTGACTGGCAAGCAAAGCACGAGAGAACCCTAAGATTTGTGCGCTCCCCTTTCCCCATGCCCCTATTTTCTCTTGCTTTCCCACTGATTAAAAAAAACTGGAAGCCGAGCGTGCTGGCGCAGGCCTGTAATCCCAGCACTCGGGAGGCTGAGGCAGGAGGATTGTTGTGAGTTCGAGACCAGCCTGGGCTACAAAGTGAGCTTAAGGCCAGCCTGAACTGCATAGTGAGACCCTGTCTCAAAAAGATGAAAAAAAAAAAAAAAACTGGGCTTTACCCCGTGTTGATGGAGGGCCAACCCCAAGACAGAAGGGTACGCATCCTGGCTGGTACCTACAGAAGGCAACTTGGGGGCTGAGTGCAAGGAGATAAGAGGAAAGCCTTGAAGGAGCAGGTCTCTCTGTCTGCCTCCTCCTGCTCTCTGGAACCTGGAGGACACCCAGAAGGCTCACTGGCCTCTCACTCAGTGTCCCCTCCCTCACCTCTGAGTCAGTATCCATTGCTGCGTAACGCTTTGCTTGGAAGAATAGACGTTGGTCTCCCCAGTCTGTGTGACCAAGGAAAGCCAGCTTTAACTTCGCCTGGTGTCTCGTGCTGGAGGTCTCTACAAGCTGGGGGTCACAGTGTACACAGGGCTATGGTCCCACCCTGAGGTCACATCCTTGGCTACTGTACTGAGGGGCTCCATCCTGCACTAGGCCTCAGCCGCAGCAGCCCCTCTGGTCGTTCCCATGCTGAGCACCTTATAACATGACAGCTGGCGTCTATCAGGGCCAGAAGATGAGTGGGTCAGAGGCAAAGAAAGAAGAGAGTGACGAGTGTATACCAGTGCCTTTGCAGCCTGACCTCAGCCGTGAAGTCGCATCCTTTGGCTGTAATCCATAGTTAGAACTGAACGAGGAGGTTCAGGGCAACCCCCAGGCAAGGGGATGACACAAGGCCGTGACAGGAGCCAGCCTGCACCCCAGCGCATGCGCAGGTCACAACCCCGCCAACGTCAGAGGATGCGATCTGCTTTCCCCTGGCTTTCTTCTCTTCTCGTGTAGCCTGGAGGAACCAAGCGTCAGGTTAGATGCTTCAAAGAAAGGCACTGTATCTTCCAAGAGTGAGTTAAATAGCTTCTCTGAGACCCTCGACTTTTCTGCCATACCCCACCCATTACATAAACACTCGGCCGCTGTCTGCCCATGCCTCTGTCACCTCGGGGAAGGCAGCGGCTAGCGCTGTGGACCTACATCTGAGAAGAGGACTAAAACATCCCAGGCGCTCGGTGAAGACAGTAAATGTATTAAGCAAGTAATCCTGACAGGCTGATATGGCTCTCATGCCTTCCTTGTTACTAAGACCCAGCAGCAGCTTCTGCAACCAAGAGAAGGCCCGACTGCCCTTGGAATGGCATTCAAGGTCATGCCCCACAGGGCCCCACCCTCAGGCGCCATCTCCTGAGACACCAGCTGCACCCCTTTAGTCCTTTCTGTGGTCCACCTCCCATTGCCTGCTGAGTCCTTCTGCCAGGTCACGTCTGGCAAATTCCTATTCCTTCTGGGTGGAGGCTTCCTGTCACTCACCCGTGATCCCAACCTCAGGCTCTGTGAATCACCTGCCACTGCCCAGGGCTCTTCCCCATATCCTCTGTGCACCTTCCCTCTGGCTGCTTAGGACTACTATCCTTGAATTGCTTAAGAGTGGGCGTCCTTTGTCTCCATGGCTATCCAGAAGTAGATCTGTTGCAGAGATTTAGAGAATAAATCCAAGAATCATTGAATAATTGACAGCTCTCTCTCTTTCTGTCTCTCTCTCTCTCTCTCTCTCTCTCTCTCTCTCTCTCTCTCTCTCACACACACACACACACACACACACACACACACACACTTTTGTGGCTGAAGAAAGAAGATCCTCCCTGGATCCTGGATCCTAAAACTCAATGCAGCTGAAGCTCCACACAACTTGCAGGATGAACTGTGTCACTGAATTAAGCACTGCATTTAAAATATCATGCTTTGGGCCGGGGAGAGAGCTCAGTAAGATAAGCACTAGCCTGGCAAGCGCAAGGGCCTGAGTTCAATGCCCAAGTCTGGAAAAAAATTTAAAAATAAAAAATAAATCATGCTTTCCAACAGCCTGTTCAGATGTTTTTCTCACAGCAACCTTCAGGTGTCACATATCCATGCCTGTGTTTTTCAAGACCAATTATTCACGCCACTATTAGCTTTATTTTCATGCAAACCCCTTCACCCCTGCAGCAGGAAGGCAGCAGGGTGACGCAGGAAGCACAGGTGAGCGGCACAGGAGTGATTACTGCTCGCAGCTCCCAGCATTTATGAAGGGAAGCAGCGTGGATCTATTTGGAGGTTTGAATAACTATGCTGAATTTTTCACTGCACTTTTATAGTTTTCTCTCTTCTTGAACCCCCCTAGTAACTCTGGGAGGAAATTACAATAGACATTGCCCCAGTTTCTGTTACGAGCTAAATTAAGTGTAGAGGTTTTTTCAAGCTGTCTTGGTATTCCTTGTCTGCTAGAGCGGTGAGCCAAGCTGCACTGGTCAGATGGTTCCTACCGTTATTCATCCTGTAACATTGGGGTTTTCATCACCCTGTGCCTCAGTTTCTCTATCTGCAAACAGCAGTGACATGCATCTCTGAAGATGAATGAGTCCACGTACGAAATTGCTCATCTCCCTGTCCTCTTCGCTCCTTGAAAACATGCCACCTAACACCACAGATCCGTGCCACCCCCACCCCAATTGAGTGCAGAGTGAAGAAAGGCCAGCTGCTTCCGCAGTATGCAAAGTCAGCATCGGCTACTGAAGCACTTCTTAAAAGGCTCAGTAGAATCACAGTTCAAAGGGGCTCAAATGGAGAAAGGAAACTGGAAAGTCCAGCAAAGCGCGCCCCTCACCCTTAAGCCCCGAAGCTGCGCAAGCACACTTCCACTGGCGGAGGCCCTGCGGTGGCGACAGCAGCACCTGGGCTGCATAGGACCCCTCCCACTTGCCCACCAAAGGGCGTCCACCCCTAGACTCTGGGCTCACAGACAGTGAAGCGCTGGGAGGAGGGGAAGATGCTTTCTGAGTTCCTATCTTTCACAGAAAGAAGGTGAAAGTTTAGCCCCCAGGAAGTGAATTCCAGCCATGGTTTTTGCCTTCCCTTCCAGGGAAACTGTTTCCAAAAATTGTTTACAGTATGCTTTTCATACTTTTCCAGATAAGGAAGCGAAGACCTGGGGACAGGATTTCAGGATTTCCTGTTCTTGCGCCTTTCCCTTTCCCTCCTTCAGAAATGCCCTCAGGCCCCATAGACCCGAGGCCCAGCTGGCGCAACCAGCCTTGCCTCCCTCCGCAGGGCCTCATCCCTGAGTCCTACGGACAGGACTGCTTGGCCTCTCTGCGTCCGGGGCTGGCTCTCCCGTGCCTTTAGAATTTCCCTTCAAAGTCACAGCTACTCTTCCCTTTCACCTCCGGTTGCACCTACTGCAGTAGGTGCGCGGTCTGTGGCAGACTTGACAGATAGGTATTCACTGCCTGCTGGCGTATTAGTGAGGAAATAACCACTAAATAATCCTGAGTGGAGAAGTGAATGTTCTGGGCCCTATGAAAAGGTGATAGATGTCTGAGGGGTATGTGTGTGTGTGTGTGTGTGTGTGTGTGTGTGTGTGTGTGTGTGTGTGTGTGTGTGTGTGTTTTAGGGAAGGGTCTATAGGTTGTTCTGAGTCTCACTACTAGATCAGACTCGAAGTGATCCACCTGTCTACAGCCTCCCAAGAGCTAGGATTACAGGCATGTGCTACCATGTCCATTTTCAGTTGCCATCTCAGAGTGCCTGGGGGGCAGGGCTGGCACTGCAGGCCTAGGAATCAACACTGGGCCCCTGTGCCAGCTTGCAGGAGCTTTAATCCACTGAGTTATTTGGCTGGCCCAACTTCTGAGTTCTGACACCATTTCAGTGACACAGATGGTTATCAGGTAAATGACCACCATCCATTAAAAGCCATGTCAACGGGTCTCTTCCCACTGTGGTGTGTCCAGCATTTGTCTTTGCAAACTATCTTTGCTCTACGTGAGATCAGACTTCAGTCAACACAACACCCTCCTAGCCCAGAGACGCAGAATCCCAGAGAGACCCAACAGAGCCATTTGCAGATGAAATCAGCAGATACCATCAGGTGGCTGCTGTGCCAGAGGGTCAGTAGCCTCTTCTCCAAAGTCCCCGAGCACATAGCCTTTGATGTATAGCATTTGCCACACCTATCCATCTGTGTTGCTCCAAATGAAAGTCCCCACGCCCGGCATGGCGGCACATGCCTGCAATCCCAGCACTCTTGAGGAAGAATGTGAGTTGGAGACAAGCCTGGGCTATAGAGTGAGCTCAAGGCCAGCCTGAACTGAACAGGGAGACCCTGTCTCAAAAGGACACGAAAACAAAACCTAGATGAGAGCAGCTGCTGACAGCAGACAATTCGGGAACTGCAGCTGTGTTCCCCAAAACAGTGCTTACACAGGAGCACAGCACAGAGGGGCCTGAGGCTGCAACAGACACATTCATGCTTCCGGGTGTCTTATTCACTTTCTCCATCACTGAGACAAATACCCGATGCCTACAGGCCCTGGTGGGGGAGACCTGCTCATGCAGGGCAGTCTGGAGAGAGATGCAGCCTTCCAGGCCACTCCACTAGTGACCTGCCCCTTCTGCAGATGGGGCCTACTATCACCAAGTCAGCCATGACATCCCTAAGACCAGATCACCTTCTCAAAGTCCCACCTGACTGTGAGGGCTTCGGAGTGATTCTTGATCAAGTTTGTAATGAAGCAAGACAGTGTAGCTTGGACCTTAGGTTCTACTTCTTGCTTTTGTGTGAACTTGGGCTGCCATAGCCCACACAACTCTCAGAGTTCCTGTGGGGAAGAGCAGCGAGAGGATGGAGATAAAGACAAGAGACAATACACAGAAAGCTGCAGTCAGGTGGAGCCCTCTCTCTGGATGAGAGGAAGGAGCTGCTCCACTGTCATAGTGCATTTATTTATACATTTGGCAGGTTGGTGTCACGTGACACTCCTTTGCCAGAACCCGTTGTTTGGATTGTCTCAGGGCTT
The DNA here is from genome assembly GCA_004027165.1 of Ctenomys sociabilis. Taxonomy (NCBI): domain Eukaryota; kingdom Metazoa; phylum Chordata; class Mammalia; order Rodentia; family Ctenomyidae; genus Ctenomys; species Ctenomys sociabilis. The sequence continues at coordinate 108,311 of PVKA01001918.1, read as the reverse complement.
GGTGTTCCCTGCACTGGAGAAGCTTTCTTGCATGGCTCGCTTCAGGGGCTCTCTGTCCTCCCACTGGCTGTGCCTCAGTTCTGTACACGTGCTCAATTCCTGAGTTCAGCGGCTCCCTACACTTGGGCAAGTTACCTACTGTCTTTGTCCTTCATCATCTTATCTGAAGGAAGGTAGTAACAGTATCTTCTTTGTAAGGCAGTACATTTAACAGCACAAGTAAAAGCCTTAGTAGAGCCTGGTTTGGAAGAAACCTTCAGTAATATGAACACAAGAGAAGTGATTTGGGATCCATCATTGTACTTCCAATTTCTTGCCTACTTTTCAGTACTGAATAACAGATCCTTGCGAACTGGCTGTTAGTTCATTGTTATATACGTAAACAATTCTGCTTATGATTGACATCTATTTTATATCATTGTATGTGGCAGATAGGATTTTGTGTCTAGATGTCCCCCAAAGACTCATGCAGTCATAGGAGGAACTTTCGCAGAAGAGGTTGGACCTAGAGTGTGTGGTGCTGGGATCAAGCTTGTGCAATTACTATGTCTGTCTGCTGATTTGTGGGCCACGCCCTAAGTCCCTGAGCCTGGATAGAGTGTGGGAGGAGAAGAAGGAAGCTGCTCAGGTCGCTGGGCCTGCTGCTCACTCTTTCTGCCTCCTACTGTCCAGCAAGTGTCCCTCCTCTACGATGCCTCTCTGCTGTGTCACCTGTCCTGGAGCCAGGCACCGTGAACTGACTCTCCACAAACCGTGAGCTAAAGAAGACTTTCCTCCTTTAACTTACGTGTCAGGTATTTTGTCCCAGCAATGAGAAAAGTAACTAAGACAGAATTCAAGCTTTAATTGTTAGGGTTGCTTTATAGACTGATATGCGATCTACCCTGAGAAACATTCTGTACATCATTGTATGCAGGGTTGGTAGCTCTGACTGACCTACGAAGAGTAGTTTAAGTCTGATGCTTCCTCTGCACAATCTGTCTGCTGCTGAGGGAGGCACAACAGTCCTTTAATATTACTGTATTAACGGCTCTCTCCCTTCAGGTATATTAGTGTTACCTTTATCCAGTTAGGTGATCAAATGTCTAGTGAATACACATTCATAATTATTATGTACCTTCATATTTGTAATTGGTACATCCACTTGCTGAACTGGCCTCTTATCATCATATAATGACAATCTTTAACTTCTCTCTCAATTTTCAATCTGAAGTCTTGTTGGATATGAGCATTGCTCCTATTGTCCTCTTTTCATTTTGAGTTGCCTGGAGCATCTCTTTCCATCCCTCCATTCTTCAACTTTCAGTCTGTTTCCCTCCAGAAGAGGCAGATCTCATCAAGGCAGCATATAGCAGGGTCTTATTTCTTTGTCCATTCAGACACTTAGTCTTTTAATTGGAGAATTTCATACATTTACATTGATAGTAATATTGAGAGATAATGACATGCTACCCACAACTTTAAATTATTCTGTAATAGTTTTGTGAATCTCTTCTTCTTTATTTCTCTCTTACTCTATCCTTTGGGATTTTTCTCTGGGAATATGTTTAGATTTATTGTGTTTTTGTGTCTATTATAGGTATCAATTATCATCTTGTAGCTAGGTTATTTTAAATTATAAACAACTTATTTTAAGTTGCTTTACATTGTTAACAATTTAATCATAAAAGAAAATTACGTTTTCACTCAACTCTTCCTCCAACATTTTTAACTGCTTTTTAAACATATTTAATACAGGGACCATGGAGATGGCTCAGTAGAATAAGCACTTCCCTGGCAAATGCAAGGGTCTGAGTTCAATCTCCAGTTGTGCCAAAAAAAATTATTTAGAACAGGGCCTACAGAGTCTCACCACACAGATCAGACTCATAGTGATCATCCTATTTGCAGCCTCCCAAGCACAGGGATTACAGGTGCATACCACCATGGCCAGATCAGTCACCATCTCAGGGCACCCTGGGGGCAGGCCCAGCAAGGCATACCAGGGATTGAACCCCGGATGCTGCACCTGCCTAAGCTTTAATCTGCTGAGCTCTGGCTGGCCCCATTTTGAACTTTTTTATTTTTTCTGTCTTTTTGAGACAGGGTCTCACTATGCAGTTCAGGCTGGCCTTAAGCTCACTTTGTAGCCCAGGCTGGTCTCGAACTCACAACAATCCTCCTGCCTCAGCCTCCCAAGTGTTAGTGCTGGGATTACAGGCATGCGCCACCACGCCTGGCTCCCATTTTGAACTTTTGATGCCTTAAATTACACCTAGTATATTGCATACCAATTAAGAAATTCTTGTAGTTGATATTATTTTAAAGGTTTCTCTTACAACTCTTACATAAAAGATAGAATGTGCATAACACTAATACAACGTGAATGACAATATGTTTTTATTTTTACAGAGAATAAAAATAGTTCAAAAACATTAGAGATTATACAGAATTTCACTAAACAAAATAATATAAATTCAATAATAGTTGGTATACCACATAATGTTGTCTAAAATTAGTTGTTTTGATTATCAGATATAAGCATGCAAAATTGGTTTTAAAATAGTTATAAGAAATTAAAGTGAAAAAGAAAAAAGTTAAACATTAACCTCTCCTTTCACTAGATCAGCAAAATCAGCAGTGCAACTACCAGGCTATCCTGTATACATACATAAATATGTTTGCCCTTGCTGCTTTCTTTTCTCCTTGTTCTCATCCCAGTTCTTTGTTCTCTTTGAACAGATTCTTTTCCTTTCACAGTATCTATTGTACCTTTCATAGTTTATTTACTCATTTTCTTACACTAGTGAGACAATACAGTGTTTACACATGCAAGTCTGATTTATTTCACTTCTGAGTATGGTTTCTACTTGTACCCACTTACTAATAAAACCCTTGAGCTTGTCTTATTTTATAGCTGAATAAAACTCTGTTGTATAAAAATACTACATCTTTTGAAGCCATTCCTCAGTTAATGAGTACATGGGCTCTTTCCAAGATTTATCTATGGCAAACTGTGCTGCTTTGAACATGGGTGCACATGTATCACTGTGATACAATGTTTTCAGTTCTTCTGGAAAAACACCCAGGAGCGGGGTAGATGGGTTCAATGAGGCCTGTAATCCTAGCTTTTGAAAGAATCTCTGATTTCAATATGGGTTGTACCAAACACTCTCACCAAAGGTGGAAAACCATTCCTTTTCCCCCACATCTCTTTCAAAACTTTTTATTGGTTGACTTTAATAAAAACTCATTTTTTTATTGGATGAGACAGAATCTCAGTGTTGTTTTAATTTGTATTTCTTGAATGACCAAGGATACTGAACATTTTTTTGTATATTTCTTTGCCATTTATATATTCAACTCAGCTGTCCATTTTTTTATTTGATCTTCCAATTTTTAGGATCTCACTTTTTTAAATTCTTTATATATTCTGGATAGACATGATTTTAAAGTGAAGGCTTTCAGTTTTTGTCCATTTGGTATGATGTTGGCTTTTGTTCTGTCACAGATGACTTTAATCAGGTTGATGTAAAACAATACAGTATGATTTTTCTGTAGGGTTTTTATCACGAATGAGTGTTAGACTTTGTCTAAAGCATTTTCTGCATCTATGGAGATGATCATGTGATTTTTGTCTTTGGTTTTGTTGTGGTGTATTACATTTATAGATTTGGCATTCTGTTTGCTAGCATTTGATTGAGGATTTTTGCATCTGTGTTCATTAGGGAAATTGGCCTATAATCCTCTTTTTTGGGGTGAGTCTTTCTCTGATTTTGGTATCAGAGTAATCCTCCAGGAATGAGTAGGCAACAATTGCTTTCCCTTCAGTTCAAGAGTTTGAGAAGAGTTGCATTAAATCTTCTCTAAACTTCTTGTAAAATTCATATTTGAATTCATCATGACCTGGGCTTCTTTTTGTTGGTAAGTTTTGGCTGACATATTCAATTTTATTGAAAGATATTGGGTTATTCAGAATTTTTATGTCTTCTTGAGTAAGCTTTTGTGGCTTATATGTCTCTAGGAATCTATCCATTTCTCCTGTGTTTTCCATCCTGTAAGAGTAAAGATTTTGGAAGTAGATATTGATGACGTTCTGAATTTTTATAAGTTTGTAGTGATTTCATCCTTTTCAAGCCTTTTTGCTTGAATTTGAATTTTTCTCTTTTTTTCATAAGGTTGGCTAAGGGCTTATCAATTTTATTTATTCTTTTGAAGAAACTACTCTACAATTCATTCATTCTTTGCAGTGTTTCTTTGTCTGCAGTGCATTAATTTCTCCTCTAATCTTTATAATTTCCTAACTTCTTTGGGATTTGAGCTCCATTTCCTTTTCTTTTTCTAGAAGCTTGAGGTGGAGCATAAGGTTGTTGAATTAGGCTCATTCTGTTTTCCTGATGTGAGAATTTATCACTATAAAGTTTCTTCTTAAGACTGCATTGCATCCCAAAGGTTTGGGTAAATTCCATCTGCATTTTTGTTTGAAGGTAAATATTATTGATTTTTTAAAATTTCATCTGAGACTAACTGATTATTCAGGAGGATCTTATTTAATTTCCATGTGTTTATGGAGTTTTTCTAATTTCTTTTGTCAATTCCAAGTTCCACTGCACTATGGACAGATAATATGCGTAGGATATTTTCAATTGCATTGCATTTATATAAACATATTTTATGTGCTAGTATATGGTCTATTTTGGAAATGTCCCATGTGCAGCTGACAAGAATGTGTATTCTGATGTTCTTGGGTGGAACACTTTTTTTTTTTTTTTTTTTTTTTTTTTTTTTTTTTTTTTTTTTTTTTTTTTGTCTTTCTTGAGACAAGGTCTCACTGTGCAGTTCAGGCTGGCCTTAAGCTCACTTTGTAGCTCAGGCTGGTCTCGAACTCACAACAATCCTCCTGCCTCAGCCTCCCTAGTGCTGGGATTACAGGCATGCGCCACCACGCCCGGCTCTGGTGGAACACTTTTAAAGGTCTACTAAGTATATGTCTTCGCAAGTTTGGATTAATTATGTTAATTCCTTGCTGATTTTTTGCCTCGTTGATCTATCGCTTTATATCAATTGGGTGTCGATGTCCCCTATTACAATTGTGTTATTACTAATTTGATTTCTTATGTCTGTTAAAATTTATCTTATAATCTTGGGTGCTCCTACATTGGGTACATATATATTTATGATTGTTGCCACTTCCTCTTGCAGTTTCCCCTACCAAGTATTTAGTGACCTTTTTAAATGTCTTTTGATCATTCTTGGTTTAAAATTCATATTCTCTTCCACCCCTACTTTTTTATTGTGAATTTTTCTTTGACCTATATGTTTTCTTGAATTCAGCATATTGTGGGATTTGGTTCCTTGATCCACTCTGCCAGTGTGCTTCTTTTGATTAGTTAATTTAGGCCATTTATATTGATAGTTAAAGCTGATATATATTGGCTTATCTTTGTCGTGTTATTTTCCTATGATAAGATCCTTCCTTTTTCCCTTAATCTAATTGCTTTCTCTTCTTGGTAGTTCCTTTCTGTTCTTGTTCTTGAAGTAGTCATTTTTTTCTCTTTCTACAATGTCAGTACTCTTTGTAAGTTTAGTTTGGTGGTCAAGAACACCTTGAGTTGTTCCTTCTTATCGAAGTATCTTACCTCTCCGTTAAATTTGATACATAGTTTTTTGGGGTACATCAATCCAAGTTGGAAGCTGTCTTCTTTCAGGACCTGAAATACATCACTCCAAGCTCTTCCTGACTTGATGGTTTGTGTTGAGGAATCTGGAGTGATTCTGGTGGGCTTTCCATTATAGCTGGTCAGTTTGTTTGTTTTTCTCTAGCAACTGTTAATATTCTGGTTATTACGGTTTGTGTCTAGGTGCCCCCAAAGCCTCCTGCTGTCTTGCGCAGCTTCTGGAGTTTGTGATTGATTACTGTGGATGCTGCATCTACCCTGGGGCGGGTAGACGTTTGGTGCTTGGGCTGCTGCTCCGCCCCTGTGCTCTTGCTCTTTGTTCCACCATGAAAGGCTGCCCTCTGCCTTGGGCTGCTCTGCCTGGACACAGGTGAATATGGACAGAAACCTCCAGTAGCTGCGAGCTAAATAACCTTTCCTTCCTTCATTGTGGTGTTGGGTATTTGTCCAAGCAACGAGAGAAGAGTAACTAAGACACTGGTTTTTTACTGAATTTCTGGGCTCTTGATTATTACATGTCTGGATGTAGATTTATGTTGATTATGACTAACAAGAGTTCTCTGTGCTCACTAAATAGATTTCAGATTCTTTTTTTTATGCTTGGGAATTTTTCTGCTACTATTGCAAATAGTCTTTTTATGTCATTTGTACTAACTCTTGCTGTTTCAGACACCTGTCAGGCTTATATTGTTTTTCTTTGTACAATTTTCCAGCTGTTGCATTGTTCATTCCTGGTTATTTGTTATTTTTAAGAAATCTTTTCTTCCGTGATCACCAGTTGCAATGGTATATACAAAATCAAAAATTCTACCTTCAATTTCATTCCAGCAGTTTTGGCACTCAGTGGAATTCTTAAATTTCCTGGATATCTATTTGAATCTGTTTCATGAATTATAGTTATTTCCTGTATAGTTCATTCGATGTTTCTATCATTTTTCTATTCTCCTCTATTTTTATCTGTGTCTTCTTTAGTTGTGCTGAACAATTTCTTCCATGATTGTTGTCCTTTCTTTTTCACCTGAGAGACTATTTCTGATCTGATTTCATCTATAGCCCGATGGACTTGTTTCTTTACTTCAGTTGCTGTCATTTCTGAAATTTCAAGAGTGTGACTTCCAAGTTCTCCTATGTCCTTGTCTCCCGGACTTGTTGCGAGTGACCTGCAGGTCTGACATTGCTTTCTGCCTCTTACTTTGACATTTTTGAAGCTCAACAGGGGTTGGAGGCAGGGTAGGGTACAGCTTCTCAAGGCTCCCACCACACAGGGGGAGCAGTATAGGCTCACCAGATCTCATGCTGTACAGGCTTCAGCTGGCTTCTGGGTCAGGGTGCAGGTCAGAGCGCTTCAAGATTCTCACAGTGGTGGGTGGGGTAGGGGAGCAATCATCAAGGCTCGCACAACAGTGGGGATGTGAGCCACAGCTCAGCGAGCCTCCCATGATGGTGGGGACACTGGGCAGGGCTCACCAGATCACCATAGCTGTGCAGGGCTCAGCCTGCCTTCTGGGAGCGGGGCAAGAAGTGACACACAGCTCAGTGAGGCTTCTGCAACAGACAGTATGAGAATATTTTCAATTTTATTTCATGCCTTTGCCAGTGAGTCTTATACTTTTGGATTATTTATGTTGTATATGAACTTCCTCTCCTTTTGGCTTGATGAGCTCTCTTTAGAATTCCTTGTAAGACACATTTGGGGATGACTGTCAGCATTCCTCTGGAAGGCTTTCTCTTCCTTTCTGATGTAGGATTTCTTTGGGTGCAATATTCTTCATGGTAAGGTTTTCTTCTTTGCTTCCCCATCTTGAATATAGCATCCCAGTGTCTTCTGCACTACCTGATTTCTGGTGAGAAGGCTCTGCTAGATGTTGGACAGTCCTCCAGAAATTTTTTGGCTCTTTTCTCATACCACTTTCAAACCCATGTCTTTGTCATGGATTTGTGAAAGGTTAATTACAATATTTCTTGGCTCATTCATATTTGATTGAATCTGACCTTCCTGTACCTGGTATCTGTATCATCTCCAGGTATACAAACTGTCTGGCTGCTACTTAAATATTCTTGCTTTTTTAAAATCCTTTTATTTATCCCACTATGCAGCTGGGATATGTAGTGATCCTCCTGACTCAGCCTGGGATTACAAGTGTGCACCACCAAGCCCGGTTTTGGTGGCCAGCTTGGTATGGGATTACAACAGCATGCAGTACCAAGGAGCGACCTGGGTCTTTGTCCTTGCCCATTGGTCCTTATACTGCTGAGCTGTCTCCCCAGTCCTAAACACTTTGTACACCTTTTGTTACTCTACTTTTTCTAGAATGCCAGTAACCTGAATGTTATATCCCTCACTTCTGTTTCATAAGTCCTGTGAAATATTTATTAATGACAAACTAGAGAGGTGGTGTTCAGCTGTCAGAAGACAAACGTTTGGAAGTCCTCAGTAGCTGCTTATATTGCAGGACAATTACTCTTAATCACCTACAAAAATATCTAAATATGAAACAAGATCGGGAACCAAAATGTGCTTTGGGTAGAATTTAGGGAGATGGGAGACATCAGAAAAATAGACTAAGAAGGAATATCAGAGGATCAGGAGCACAGTTAAGAAGAAATTATTCCCAGAGGCCAAGAAAATAATGTGTACTAAGGAATATGAAAAAAAAAACAGTCTAATTGGAAATTTTCTTTCTAAAAATTGTTTCTGTATGACTCGAGTGAAAATTATTTTTCTTTCCCCAACTGACCTCATCAGTGAGAAGATGCATGTGGAACTACACACTGGCCCCGGGGAGGATGTGCCCATGGAGTGGCCCTGACACAGCCTCTACTTAGAGCCACACTACATTTCATCTTGTTGGTTTATGCTGCCCCAGCAGAGAGTGGCCATCTCGAGGGAACAAAATGTTTCTTCAGCCAGCTTAGTTATAAGTGTCATTATGAGATAATAATTTCAAGTCTGACTCCTAGGATAACTTTAGAGGTAAGTTCCAAGGTGCAGAGTTGTGATACATAAACTCCAGTTGTCACCTGGTACAAGAAACAAGGGGTAAAACATGTCCCAGAATTGCTATGGAGACAAGGATTAGGTGTGCGCTAAGAATTTCACCAACTAGCACAACTGAGACCTAGAAGGGGTGGGCATGCAGCCTGGAGGTCACTCCAGGACTGTGAGATCTGCAAGCAGACCCTGGAGACCTCGCTGTTCAGAAAAGGATCCAAGTGAAGCTGCCATGGCTTCGGGTCCACACGAGTCCACCAGCAGGTAGGAAGTCCCCGCCTGACCTCGTACCCTACAATGTTAGGAGTGTCGGAGGGGTGGAGTGTGGGGTGCATGAGGTCAGCCCATGCCTGGGGTGGACACTGGCTTGTGAACGGAGACCAAGGATGGAGCTGCCTAGAGAAAGCACAGCATCTCACACTGGGTGGCTTAGCAGGAGCTGGGAACAGGTTCTGTGGAACCCGTGCTCTTCAAGCGAATTCAAGGCGCAGAGAGCATCTGTTCACTTGGGCCGAGGATCACATTCCACATCAGATACAACAAGCTCAACACCAGCCACCTAAATACAGAGACTGGAAAAGAATTGCAAGTATAGGAAATTTTCAGACGTCAGTATCCCTAAAGAGAGCTCACCCTCTGTCCCACGAGCACATTGTCGTTCTATGGCAGCACGAGCTCCAAGGGACTTCTATCATTTTAAGTACTCTACCTCTCACTCAGTTTCATATTTTCTAGCTTTCTCTACTTGTCCCTCTTTCCCTGTGATCTAGAGCTATGTCTTAAATAGAGTCAGGCTTTATCAACTTCATAAATAGATTTATGAAAATAAGTGTTGTTGATTAAATATATAGGTGATATATGGAAAATAAGACAAGAAAGACAGACTAAATTCAGATGACTATAACGGCTGAAGGGAGGCTTCAGCATATCACTTTACAGTGACATGGTTTATTGATGGACCATCGGAATTAAAGTCTCTCATCTCTGTGGATGCCCTGCCATTCAGCTTGCACTGAGCACCTGGCTCAGAGAGATGCGGTAAGCTCAGGGGCAGAGACAGACTCGGCCAGGTAGAGCTGGGGATTGATTCCCACTCTGGCACTGACCAACAAGGCAAGTTACTTAAACTCTTTCTTTAAAAAAATGCATATCAGTGTAATTTTGCAATCCATGCTGCCTGCGTTCCTCATGGAGACTGACACAGATGCCAGCCATGCATCATCGTGCTGGGTTCCTCTCCCACCCTCCCTCTTACCTCTACCCCTTCTGCATCGCCACTGCAATCTGCCTGGATTTCATGTGCCTTTTTTTGTCTTTTTTGCTCTTCAAGTTCTTTATATTTTGGGTCTCCACGTTTCAGTGACCATCTGATGTATAACCTTCTCAGACTAGTTTATTTTATTTAGTATTATGGCCTCAAGAGTCACATGTTTTCCTAGAAATAACTAGAACTTGTCCTTCTTTATGGCAGATATTACTCCATTGTGTCTAAATGCTACATTTTTTAATCTATTCGTGTCTTGAAAAGATATCAGCCATTATTTTAATTCTTTAATCTCAGTTATTTCATCAAAAAATATTTACTTTAATAAAGGTACCTATTGCATAGGACTGAATGAACACTTAATAAAATAACACCTGTCAAATGGTCAGCTCCATAGAGGTCTTATTTTTTTATGTAGTCAAATAAAATTATTTTAGTTTGTCATGTAAAATTTAACCAAATGTGAATTATTTCTAAATAGAAAATTTTCCTGTATATTCAAAATAGTTAAGATAGATATACAGCTACATTCTCTTAATGAATAGAGGGATCTATTCTAATAGTGTTTGTAAATAGAATATCATGTCTGCATCTCATACAACAAATAACCACTAAGAAAACAATATGCAATGTATTAATTATTGAAACTGTGCTACTAATTTAATTTGAAACTGTCCATTGCTATTTATTTTTCAATAAAATTGTGAAATACAAAAAAAGAAAATTTTCCAAATACCATTTATACAATAAATAATAAACCAGTACCCCTTATTTATGGCATTTTAATAAACATATTTAATATTTACAAGCTTTAAATTTTTAATATTATAAAAGTAATACATGACCTTTGTAAAGTGCAAAAAGTGAAAAGGCTGGGCCAGAGAGATGGCTCAGTAGAATAAGTGCTTCCCTGACAAGTACAAGGGCCTGAGTTCAATCACTGGTTCCACCAAAAAAAAAAGTGAAAAGGTAAATAACAAAAATGATTATATAACATAGAAGGCATTCATATCCCACATCTTCTGTTTTTTTGTTTTGTACTTTTTTGTTTTTTATATTAATTTTATTGATAAAAATAGCATTGAGACAGTTTCACAACAGGTTAATAAGACAGTTGCAATAACTAATACATTGAATATTGTTATCTTCATAGTAGTTATTCATAGTACAAGATGCAGACATGATATCTTGTCTAAACACCATTAGCACATATCTTTCTTCTCACTGAACTAAGAGAAAGTAGTTGTATATCTATCCTAGGTATTTTGTATATACAGATGTATATATTTTTTTCTTCCACTACAAAATGGTCCTGCTGAGGGATGGGAGAGATGGCTCAGTAGAATAAGCGCTTGAGGGGCAAGCACAAGAGCCTGAGTTCAATCCCTGGTTCTGCAAAACAAACAAACAAAATGATAGTCCTTCATTTATATCCTCTTTTCTGTTTAACACAGCATAGATTTCAGTAAATATCTTGAAAATGTTACCCATTGTTACTGTAATAGGCAAAGAATAGCCTCTGTAAGTGTCTGAGTGCTTTTCACGACCTCCTCGCTTGTGAAAGTGCCAGCTGAGCAGTGAATTGCCTGCATTCCAGCAGATTCCATGGTTTAACAAGGCATTAGTTTTTTCTAGAAAATGACAAAAGAGACTCTTTAGGCACATATAAAATGCTATCCAGGAATATATTGCATTTTCATTTGAATACAAATGTATTGAACCCTGCTCCTTGAATAGTACCGATGGGTCTTCCATGTTCCTGGAAACCCCCACCCCTCTGCTCCAGGCACAGCCTTTGCCTTGTGAATTATGGAGGCAACACTGTTCTTCCTTGAGTGTTCATCCCACCATCCAAATCCACAAGTTAGGGCCAGCGGTATAGCTCAGCAGACTAAGTGCTTGCTTAGGTAAACTCAGGGGCCAGGGTTCGATCCCTGGCTCTGCATGCTGAATGCTGGCCCCTGCATGCCACGCCAGCCCTTCCTTCAGGTGCCCTGAGCCAGAGATGGAGTCCAGGTGTGGTGGTGTGCACCTGTAATCCCAGCACTAGGGCGGCAGGAATCAGGATGATCACCACAAGTCTGGGTTGAAAAATCCTAAGGTGCTGCTGTGATTAAACAGGTCAGGAAAAACGTAAAGGCACATCATTTGATTCCAATACAGCCTGCTTTTACTGCCTTTATCAGAAGCGCAACTTCCCCATATCATAGGAGGGATGTACGCGCATGCATCTGCTAGGATAGCTACTGGCTCAGCTGCAAGCCCACTGGAAACTGAAATTTCTTGCAGTCTACCTTTCCCTCCTTATGACCAAATGTCATGCTCAAATCCCAGCTGATAGAAACTGGCAGAGTAGGAGAAGTGCAGGCAAAGGTCCTGAGGCCAGAACCGGGACAGGGAAGCTGGGCTGATGGTCTTTTGCTTCTGACTTCACTGAGCACATAGTGGCTCAGTCACCTTTGAGAACACCCAGTGCCTTGGGTACCGAAATAACCCAGTTAAACTTGACCCGCATTTCCAGGCTCACACAGGTCAGTGCTCTATTTCCAAGACAGTCAGGGCAGCTGGCACAGTTCTGGGTGGGCATCCTGGACCTTCTAAGGCTGCTCATCCACTTGTGTAAAATGCTGGCGCCTGCTTGTGCTTTCCTGATGGTGGGCACCCGCAGGAGATGTTATATGACCTGTCCAAAGGCCTTTCTGTTTAAAAATTGTCTGCTGGGAGTTCTTCTCTGGCTCATCTAGCTTAGAAGAAATTTCCTGCTGCTTTAGTCATTTTCTTAGAAATAACAGGGACGAGTGGTTTCATATTACGATTTTAGAGCTGGGAGCCCCAGGGTAGCATATTCTCCACTGGGAAAGAGCCCATCATTTCCCTAAACCAGCACAGGTAAAGCTGCTCTAGTTACCCACCGAAATAAGAAAAGGAGGTGCTTGCATTCCTAAAACCTTAATGATCAGCCATAAGACAGAAATTTCTTTGAAATCTTTTATTTGTGCCATGCTCCAAATTGCAGAATATCTTCCTGTACTCTACGCAATCTCTGTTTCTTTCAATGTTAAATTATGTCCCCAAGGTTTTCTCTAAGGCACTAGGAATTGAGCCCAGGGCCTTCACCCTGGGTGACATCCCAGCCCTTTCTATTACATTATTTAGCAACAAGATCTCAAGAAATCAAATTTCCCAGGCTGGGCCTGAGCTTGCAGTCCTCCTGCCTCAGCCTTTTAGAGTGCTAGGATCATAGGTACACCCAGCCCAGATTTTTCAAATTAGAACTGATCCTTATAAAAGTTATGCTGTGCTGATGCTGGAGCTTCACTTTCTCCCAGGATATGGCGCGGCCCTCTATGTTTGGAATGCGCGCGTTCCAGGCAGGAAGCATGCCGGACCCAAATAGCGCTGTCAGCCCTCGGGGTAGGCGGGGCACGAAGGCAGGACAGCACACGGCCGCCTGATGTTTGGTTCTGCTTGGTGCCGACACGGGCACAAGTCCTGTTCCTGTCCATTCTGGGCCGTCCCTTGAAGGCTGGTTCCTTCCCGCAGTAACCAGGGCCCTGCTGCGGTGGCAAGGGCTTCCAGATGGAGGATGCTGCAGCTTTTGAGTTTCTTCTGCGGCACTCCGAGTTTCACCACGTACTGTACATCCACTGTTGATTTCTCCCCTTAGCCAGGCCTCAAGATCAAGCAAAGGCTGCGCACTACTAAGAACAGTCCTGTGGGGATGGGGACTTACATCCAGCAATCAGAGTAGCCTCCCTGAGCCTAAGGGGCTGAAAAGAACGGGAGCTCAAGGTGCTGCCAGCCTCCTGCACCTCAGTGAATGGAGTGGCTCTGTTTACACTGACTCAATTCAATCCCAAGGTGCTGTGCTAGCGCAGAAGTACACTCTTATCCACTGGGCGGTGCAAACTTGGAGCCCTAGCACATGTCACGCCCTTGGGACATCACACAGGACTCCAGGCACAGAGCTGTCCACCTTCTCCTTGCTCGTGGAAGAAAAATTGAAACCAGTGTCCCTCAGTGGATCGCTAAGGAAAGCCTCCTAGCATTTAGAGAATTTCCTGCTCTTCCTTAGAAAACAATAGAGGGTGAATGTTTGTTATGGGTGTTACAGCTGAGAGAAGCAGCTCTGAGTCACATTCAAGACCGGGACTGTGTCTCTAAGTCTGGAAACACCATGACCGAAGACTTTTGCTCTCTGATCCTAGGCGTTCTTCTAAGGTTGATCTAGAGTTCATCAAAGGGCTGACCTGAATGTGAGCAGTCACGTAGTGAAGCTGTCGGAGAGCAGCACAGCCCCGAGGTGCGCACTGAGGCTGAACACAAATGCTCTGCAGCCAGCCCTGGTCGACCCAACACTCACTTTCTGACTACATGACTTTGGAGAAGCTCCTTATGTTTTTAATCTATATGTCTTCATTGGTTAAATGAAGCTGGTGATAGGATGTGCTTGTTAAGGCTGCTTATGGACAAAGTAAGCTGACACAAGAAACCACTTCTCATCGTGCCTCACACTTGGCCTAACAGAAATGATAGTTTGTCCTAGGAGAGAATCCCTGCCCCCACGGCCTCAGCCCCGTCTTTGGGGACCTAAAATGTAACACCATAAGGGATAGTACATCAACCTACACTCATACATGATGAGCAGTGTAGAGTTTTATAGAAAGGAACAATGAAGCTAGAGTGTTTCAGGAAGATTTCACAGAAGAGCATACCCTAGAATCTGAGAGTTGGGTGGGATTTGGTTAAGCTAAAGAACAGAGGCAGTCACTGGAGATGGAAAAGCAGACATCTGAAGCAGGACAAGGACCTGGGGTGAGGCCAGCAGGGGGACTACATGGGAGAGCACACCAGCCCCATGCCAACACAGAATTAACCTTGAGAAGCAGACCTGAGCAAGACTGCGATAACTGACGGCTTTGTGAGGGTGGAAATTGACTCAGGAGAAAGTCAGTGGAAGTTTCTAAGCAGACAAGTAATGTGACAACAGAGAGCAGGGTGGGACATGGATGGCACAGAAGGGAAAGGGGAAGCAGAGTGACCGACTGCCACCTAAGTCTGCTCATAAAATAGCAGAAACCATGGGGTGGTGTACCTTGTAATCCTAGCACGTGGGAGGTTGAGAGAGAGGGTTACTGCAAGTTTGAGTCCAGCATGGGAGCTATAAAAGTGAGGATGAGGCCAGCCCAAACTTCATAGAGACCTTGTCTCGAAAAAATAAAGGCAGATAGAAATGATTGAATCCGGGTGGATTAGAGGACTCAGCTGAGTGAACTCCTGCTTAGGCAAATGCAGGGGCTGGGGCTCGATCCCCGGCATCACTCCCCGCACAGGCCCCACCCCTGGGCAAACTGAGCCTACTTGGGGACCCAGTGTGATGACACACCCATAATCTCAGCACTGGGGAGGCTGAAAACAGGAAGATCATGAAGAACCCAAGCTGTGTAGTGAGACCCTGAACCAATTTTTTTTTAAAGAAAAGGAAGTGATGGGATCCCTGAGAAAAGCAAAAACAACAACCACATGAAAGTTTATTTTTACCACATGAAACTTCTAAAGCATGAATTATCCATATTTAGTATTAAGTTGGATAAAGGAGAGGAAGTAGATTACATCAGCAAAATCTCTGGGTTTTGAGGAGCACTCTTTATTGCAGCCATCTGCAAAATTCTAACTTCCTTAAATGAGTTCCACAAGGCAAACTGATACCATATCTTGTCCATTTTATAGTGTCACACTTTAGGCTGATTGTTCACTTATTTCTTCAACGAATATTTCTGTGAAACTCTGCTATTTCGAGTACTGCTGGGCATCAGGATTAAATCAAAAACCGCTGAAGTACCTAGCCTGAGCACTTTTAAATCTTGGTACCTGGGGTACGACAGGACAAATGGGTGGGTCGCAAATGCAAGTTATGTTTTACGACCTATAAAGGAAATGGCATAAGTCATTGCTGCGGAGCTCCACGAACATTCAAGCACCAAACACAGGAGCTGAGAGCCCCCCTTAGAACAGAGTGCCATGGAACCCTCTTTCTCTTCTGAGCAGGTCCACATGGAAGAGATGAACAGGACAGCACAGATACAATTCTTTTTTCATCCCTTCTCATCAGACGCCGAGGTCCAGATGGCGATCTTCGTGGCCTTCCTGACCATGTTCCTGACCACGCTCATCGGAAACACCAGCATTGCTGCCATTGTCCACATCAACCCTTGCCTCCACGTGCCAATGTACTTCTTCCTAGCCAACCTGGCGGTTCTGGAGATCTTCTATATGTCTTCCATCGCACCCCTGGCCTTGGCCAACCTTCTCTCCATGGGACAAACTCCTGTTTCCCTCATGGGTTGTGAAACCCAAATGCTTTTCTTCATCTTCTTGGGAGGGGCCGACTGCATCCTTCACCCAAATGCTTTTCTTCATCTTCTTGGGAGGGGCCGACTGCATCCTTCTGGCAGTCATGGCTTGTGACCGGCTAGTGGCCATTTGCCAGCCGCTGAGATACGCCCTGCTCATGCGCTGGCGCCTGTGTGTGGAGCTGGTGGCAGGGAGCCTGGCACTAGGCTTCCTGCTGTCGCTGCCCCTGACCATTTCAATCTTCCACCTCCCCTTCTGCCGCAGCAATGAGATCTACCACTTTTTTTTTTTTTTTTTTGTCTTTTTGAGACAGGGTCTCACTATGCAGTTCAGGCTGTTCAGACTGGTCTTGAACTCACAACAATCCTTCTGCCTCAGTCTCCCAGGTGCTGGGATTACAGGCCTGCGCCACCACACCCGGCTAGAGATCTACCACTTCTACTGTGACATGCCTGCTGTCATGCGCCCGGCCTGTGCAGACACACATGTGCTCCGAACAGCCCTGTACATTATCAGCTCCATCGTCCTGAGCGTCCCTCTCGTGCTGGTCTCTATTTCCCATGGCTTCACCGTGGTGGCCGGCTCGCAGATCCGCTCCTCCAAGGCAGCAATGAGATCTACCACTTTTTTTTTTTTTTGTCTTTTTGAGACAGGGTCTCACTATGCAGTTCAGGCTGCCCCACCTGCTCCTCTCATGCCCTCGTGGTCCTCCTGCAGTATGGCTGCGCCAGCTTCATCTACTTGTCCACCAGCTCCAGCTACTCCCCCGAGATGGGCTGGGTTGTGTCTGTGGTCTACGCCTTTATCACCCCCGTTTTAAACCCCTTCATCTACAGTGTGAGGAACAAGGAGCTGAGAGATGCCCTAAAGAAGGCTATGAAGAAGCTCTAGGGCTGATCTCCCGGCTCACTTAAAAGGAGGCACTTCTGAGGGTGAATGCTCTGTGACTCATAATCATGCTAGTACTGAGCACGTGTGAGGTCCTGAGTTTGATCTGCTGCACATCACAAAATTAAGTGAATAGAAATTGTGGGAGACGCTTCCTGGTCCTCATCTCAGTCCAAGAAACCAATATTTGTAATCCCAAAGTTACGTTATTGGAATCCCATCAAGTTGATTCCAATCTACCACTTTCCATGCAACCCACGGCGAAAATGAGGACACTAAATTATATTTGTAATCACTGGGGAGTTGAGGGGCTCTAAGTCCTGCCATGACATGGCTTTCCGGAGCCAAGAGAGCGACCCAGGGCCTCACCCGGTTTTATTCAGTGGAGGAGTGCCTTGAGGAGGATTGACTGAGAATTGTGGGAAGTAGGTGACTGCTGTGAACTGAGCTAGGTGGGTGGCCTACATTTACCTCTGCCATATGCACAGAGGATATGCAGAAAGTGATCTGCATTATATAGTATTTAATGTTTTGGGAAGTCTAGGGCTTCAGCTTTGATGTAGTCTTTCAAGCCCCAGGAAGTCATAGCCTCTATCTCAAGGCTCGATCCCAGCTGGCAGTGCAGAGCTTTAGCTCTACCATCCTGTCTCCACCTGGCTCACATTAAGGAGCAGCAGGCTCACCAGGGAAACACACAGGCCACCTTCAAAGACTATCACCAGCACCTCAGCTAGACCAATACACATTGCTTAAGGCCAATTGAAGGATAAACAGAAGTCCTAGCCAGCTCTGTACATAACAATATGAGGAAATAGGATCAGACTCAGTCAAAATGAAGACAGTAGCTCTTCTTTCAAGGAGAGCTGCTCAGGTTGTCCCCCACAAGAAATGAAAGTAATTTTGCCGTGGTGACACACATAAGACAAGAATGTCATGCCCAAAGTGAGGTGTGGGACCTATTGTTGCAGGACTGTGAGGAAAAAACTAGTAGTATTGTTTTCCTGAAAATAAAGCTATGTCACATAGAGTAGCATCATGCCCTAGACATGAATGAAAAGAGGTGACTCAAGATTTATGGGACAGCAACTACACACATGGTGGATTATCTTACTTGACCCATTATGTACAGAGCTGGCTAGGACTTCTGTTTATCCATAGTATAACCACTTTCCTCTTTTAGAAAAGGAGACTAAAATGGCTAACAAAAGATACATCCCTCGAGAACACAGTGGTTAGAGAGCTGAAGACTGAGGTCACTTCACACATTGAGTTCTGGGGTGAACTGCGCTGCCCTTGGGGCTGTAAGGGGCCTCGAAAGGCAGGACCCCACCTCCCTTCCTTCCCAGAGGCAGGGCTGAGCCAGAAGATTGTAAGTGTTCCTTTCAGGGTTAGAATATCACAGTTGAAAACACTGACCCAGGCAACCCATCCTAAGTGGCCAAAAGAGGAAAAGAAGACAAGACCTCCATTTGCAGTGTGGAAGGGAACTTCCCTCTGGCGTTTCTTGTTTTGTTAACCACAGTGAAAACTCCTGGCAGTGTTCATTTTGAAGAGCAGCTCTGCAATAAAAAAGGACAATGGGGGAGGAAAACGTTATTTAATTCAATAAGTAAAATCTAAGGGAAAGATGAAGCTGACATCACTGAATCAATTGAATCTTTCTTTCAAGAATCTCTCCTTTAGTGTTTTGGATAAGCACCCAAGAGGAGATTCCTCCAAGGAAAGACATTACCAACTCACCCCACGGTCTTTCCAGTCCTTCCCAGACGATTCGAATTGCTTCATCTGCTGGACAGCTCTTGGAGTGTATCAGGATGGATCCTACAGCTCCCATACATCTCCCCTCCTCCTTGCTCTAGAGCAACTCCTCCAGGAGGTTCTGTCTCCTGTTTCTTACCAAACCAGTCACCTTCCAGATTTCTTCCAGCTTCATAACTTTCTACAAATTTTCACCCAGAAGTAATCACAGTACATTGAGAAGATTTTGTTCTGAAGAACAGTTTCTTTTTTTGGCCTGCAAACTGGATTTCTATTCATTCACTTTGGTCACTTTGCACTTACAAGCTTGGTATCCAGTGAAGTTCCATAAATTATTGAGATGAGGAGGAAGGAGAGGGAGTGGGGGAAAGAGATATATCTATGTGTGCAAGCAGGAGGGTTTGGATAATTGTACAGTTGATTTCTACTGGTCTATGGAAAGGAGCACTTAATGCTTAATTTTGTGTGTATGTGCGTGTGTTTATGCATGTGTGTGTTTTTCCTTTTTTTCCTTCTCTCTTAATTTCATATAACTTTTTTCTTGTTTTTCCAATTATATATATATATATATATATATATATATATATATATATATATATATAATATGGTAATCTCAACAACTGATCAGAAAACAACATTATGCAATGCAACAAATACTGTGAAATTCATATTATTTTGTTTAGTTCTGCATCATTTCTCATATTTTCTTTTTTTTTTTTTGTCTTTTTGAGACAGGGTCTCACTATGCAGTTCAGGCTGGCCTTAAACTTACTTTGTAACTCAGGCTGGTCTCGAACTCACAACAATCCTCCTGCCTCAGCCTCCCGAGTGCTGGGATTACAGGCATGCGCCACCATGCCCGGCTTCGTATTTTATTTTTTAAGACAATTTTGTATTCTCTTTAAAAAATTAAAAAAATAAAAAATGATGTTCCATAGTTTTTTGTCTTTTTCTTTTTATATTTTAAAGAGAATTTTTAAAAATTAGAAACAACCCAATTTCACTAAACAAAATGATAGGAATTCAGCAATCATTGTTATATTACACACTGTTGTCCTCAAATTAGTTTTTCAGATTACCAGATATAAGCATGCAAAATTGGTCAATAAGAAATTAAAAAGAAGAGAGAGAAAAAAATAGAATTAATTAATGGTGTAAAAATACATCTTTTTTATCCATTCCTCAGCTAATAGATATTTGGGTTGTTTCCAAGATTTAGCAATAACAAATTGTGCTGCTATATACATAGGTGCACAAATATTGCTGTAGTACAATTTTTACAGTTCTTCTGGAAAAGAGAATTTTAAAAAGTAAAATAGTGAACTCAAGGGGCAGCCAGATAGCTCAGCAGACTAAAGTGCCTACTTTGGCAGAGCACAGAGGCCAGGGTTCAATCCCCAGCCTGCTGTGGCCCCCCTCACCAGTCACCTACCCCCAGGTGCGCTGAGAGGGCAATTGAGCCTGGGCATGGTGGCACGCGCCTGTAATCCTGACACTTGGGAGACTGAAAGCAGAAGGATTACTACGAGTCCGCTACCTACACAGTGAGACCACATAGACCCTGTAGACCCTGTACCAAATACTTAAAAAAATAAATAAAAAGAGAATTTAAAAATGAGCTCAATTTAGCATGGTTTAACATATTGGAAACAGCCGAATAATTGGAAATGCCTCAGGAATGAGAACAAGTCCTTCACCTCTGCTGTCCCCACCAGCATGTAGCGCTCACAGGACCCAGGTAATCTGCCATGGAGAACTACGTTGCATTTTAGGGAATGGATGTCTTGTTCCTCATGAAAATTGTGTGTTCCTGCCAGGCGTGCTGTTGGATGTCTGTGATCCCAGCACTCTGGGAGGCTGAGGCAGGAAGATGGAAAGCTAAAGCTCAGCCTGCCAACTACATGACTTAGTGAGCTGTTGTCTCAAAATAAAAATTTTATTTTTTCATTTTTTTGACCAAAATTTTTTTTATTTGACTAAACTCTGACTCATACATAAGCATGACAATCTTCCCTGGTTATTAGAGTTTCACAATTTAAAAAAAGGAACCTTGTACAGAACAGTGAAAATGCCAGGGCAAGCGGAGGCTACAGAGTCACTGTAGGATAAGTATATACATTCTTTTAAAGCCTCTTTCCTATTGACCTTACAACTCTCAGTTCCGGTAATAAAATATAAATTTTCAAAATCACTTCTTTATTTCTCCAAGATTTTCAATGCCATCATCGTCCACCTCTGGCCATTTTTCCTGAATAACCTCAATGATGTTGTCTGTAAAGTCCTCCTGAATGACGATTTCATCCTCCCCTGTTACTGAGGCGCTGCAGGAGAATTTCTGAGCAAAAACTTTGTACTTTAAGATCAATTTCAAAAGTTGTAAGACCACACACTCCTGTCATGGATTTCTTTTCTGCTCTTGGAATTTGGACTATAGTGGCCTTTTGTGGTACGGTCTTCTTTTTCTGTTTTATTTGACCCCTTCCACCTCTCTTTTGTTTTTTCTTTTCCTCTTCTTCCCCTAATGATCCTTGACCTTCACTACTTCCAGGTTTTGTTTTGGGTGGGTTTTCTACAGTGAGCTTTGCAAACCCATTTGGAAAGTTCTTGTCTAACCCGTCTGCATTTGGTAACAGCGGGAGCACGTTCACAGTGCTCTGTTGGTAATGAATGGACTCCACAGTAAGGGACTCGAAGTGGGTGATCCGCATCTAGCTTGGTGCTGTTCTTCTGGTCACCTTGGAAATCACCCCCACTGGATTCAGAAACGTCAGCAGCCACTTCATAAACCTGGGCAGTCGCGTAGTCCTCACTGCCTCCTCTCCCGCCAGCTAAAGCAACACATGCAACTCTTCTTCACTGGCTAGGGCCACCCTAGACTCAAAATAAACATTTTAAAGGGCTGGGGATATGGCTTAATGTGAAGTCCCTGCATTCAGTATATATATATTCACTTAGAAGATGCTGCTAATTTGTGACTTACTCTGAAGCTAGGGTTACTGATGTCACCACCTTCTCTAATAGTGATAAGCTGGATTCCTCTGTGTAGATGTATGCAGCACACTTGTTTCCAAATTACTGAGTTCATATTGCTAGAATTAACTTACTAATAATCCAGCTTTATTCTTGAGTCTCACAATTATACCTAGAGGCCACATGCTGTCCATTGAGAATTATAGCATGCCACATATGTGTCCCTAAGATCCCCGACCCATGTAATAAGGTCCAGGGTAATGAATCTGCAGAGGGAGTAATTACCATGTTTCAGGCTTGGTCTCTTGACAAACCTCTCACAGTATCAGCATTCAAAAACTGCAGCTTCCATTTCTTGTTAGTGTTAGTTTCCAAGTTTTGCAGCTAATGATTTCTTTTGTTTCCTTTCCGTAACCTTTGATAATTCCCTTTGCCAGTGTCAGGGATACAGAGAACTGGAAAGGGGAACTCTTCTCCCCTGAAGGCATACCTTATAATTGAGGTTACACCAGGCAAGCACACACCCAAAGCCTGTTGGAGAATATTATCCCTGTAGCATTTTCACCAGAACCTCTGTGAAGCTAAAATCACGCACTGGATTGGATTGGGAAGTAGAGCTTCAGCATGGACAGAGGATTTACGGAGAGCCATCCAGCCAAGAAGGGGGGAGCAGAACTTCTGCTCTTAATGACCTGATGAAGCTTGGCCCCGCTGAGGGAAGATCCCACATGTTCCAAGCATTCCAAGCGTCTGTGTGTGTCTATTGCATGGTTCTAATCGTGAGACTCATGGTCTCCTCTGCTATCTGCTTTATGAAAACTCAGATCCCACATTTTAATTTTCCACTTCCTTGCTGCTGGTTTGAGCAGACAGCATGAATCTCAGTGGTGGGGACAGTGAGCCAATCAGGCTAATTAATGACCATAAGCAAACGTGGCCTACACACAGCCCAACATCCCAGGTAAGTCGTTTTGACTGTCACCAAGGGAGAGTCCTTCAGACCATCTAACCTAACATCTTCATTTTGGAAGGAAGGCAGGACAGAAGGGAGGGACAAGGGAGGAGAGAGGAAAGAAGGGGGGAAACTGAGGGAGACAGAGATGTGGGGGAAGAGAAAGAGGGAGAGGAAGAGGAGGAAGAAGAGAAGAAAAGAGAGCAGGCAAGACCCAGTGACAAGGCAAGGAGAGGCAACACCAAACCAGAAACCACAGCACCGGTCAGCTGCGTGCTGCCTAGATGACCGTGGGAACCAGAGGCCGAGGTGCTTCCTGCCACCTGAGTCTAGAGCATGTGTCGTGGTTATCAGCATTCAACTTCTAGAATGTTGAGAGCCAGGGAGACAGCTCAGTGGCAGAGGCACCTGTCTGGCAAGCACAAGGGCCTGAGTTTGGTCTCTGATACCAAAAAATAAATAAAATAAGAATTTGAGAAACAATACCTCACACTTATGAGGTAAATTTTATACTTTTTAACATATTTTACAAATCATTTTAGTGTAGGCAGCTGAATTAGATAGAAATATTATAGGCAGTTAGACAGGGTCAGGCCCTTAAGGATACAAGATGGAAGACATGGTGACTTTGCAACTTGGAAGAGACACTCCCATTTGGGCCAGACCTCAAGACCAAGACAAAAGAGGAAACAGCTACATACTTCTCTAGGAATGGGCATCAGGGATTAATATTCTAAATAGGTATCAATCACCTTGAAAGAGCCCAAGTAATCACTAGCCCAACCCCCAAAAGGAAGAGACCTTGTCCCATATTCATGCCTGCTTGCTATGTGACTCGCTTCCTTACTTGGTACTGGATTTAATCAATTTTACCTGAGCAATAGTGCTTGTAATCTCATTGGCTGACCATAGTTTTGTCCCACTTCAAGGCTACCTAAGCAAGTTCTAAGGTGGTCTTCTTCACCACCTTAGACCCACCTCACCACATTGTTTTTCTCTATGGAAAAGACAGCTTCTCAGGGACCACCCACTTGGGGCCCCCCTCCTGTCCCTCTCTCGGACAGGAGCGTTCTTTCCCTCAGTAAATACCCTCTGTTCATAACCTCTGTTTGTTCCTAACATTCATTCTTTGGTTTTAGAGAACACGAACTCATTCCAGGTATCTTTTAGGTTGGGGATCAGTTTTTCTCCTTGTGTCATGTGGAGGTTTCCCTGTATTATTTTGGAGGTTCTACTGAGATCATTGGACAGAGGTATGAGTTTTTCTTTCATAGATTCTGGATTGGGACTTGCTTAGGTAATAAATTTTTATGCTTCAAATGTTGATGTCTTTATTCATTGCTCATAATTGTTCATGCTTTGCCTCATACAGTTTTGTCTCATACAGCTTGGTTAAAATTGCTTACAATTGCTTATGCTTTGTCTTCTATATGGTTTTGAAAATGTTGGTTAAGATGTTGTTGGTAAATCTAAGTTAAAACATGGAACTGTTACAAGGTTACAATATTTCTTTAAAGAGACATTTTATTACTGTTTTGTACTTACACATTTTGCATTTGAACTAAATGTTAAATGTACTGGTATTCCTTGCTTGACTTTAGGCAATAGTGCTAGAGAGAGTAACATTAATAAGCCTCCTAATGGACTGTATGTAAACTTCTATAAAATGGGACTTTGAAGTCTAGCTCAGACCTAGAAATATACATGTCTATGTATGAAACACAGGACTCTTTTTGCCAACTAAATGACATTAGGCCGGCAACCATTCTTAAAGACTTGAAGGGCAGGATTCACTGGGACAGACTGGCTCTGATCCCCCTCTACATGCTAGAG
The DNA here is from genome assembly GCA_004027165.1 of Ctenomys sociabilis. Taxonomy (NCBI): domain Eukaryota; kingdom Metazoa; phylum Chordata; class Mammalia; order Rodentia; family Ctenomyidae; genus Ctenomys; species Ctenomys sociabilis. The sequence goes on along the minus strand of PVKA01001918.1, from coordinate 83,643 downwards.
GGAATGTCAGGCCCGCTCTGTTTTGGTTTCCTTTCTTTGACTTTACTCCTCATTTTCCCACCTCTTTATTCTTTCCTTTTTAGAGGCGTGTAAAATTAGGAGGATGACATAGACTGTTCCAACTAAGCAAAGCCCTTAGAAAATGAGCGTTTGTTAATACCAAAGACAGGGCAGTCATTTTAGAGAAAGGACACACACCCCGACTCTGGGTCAAATGCAACAAAGAGGACTGTGCCCGTCCAGGAAGACATATAAAAGCCACATCCCGGCTTAGTGTTCTGGCCAGGTCTTCTTTGGGAGGCTAAACCTGAGACACACGGGAGAGAATCAACTTCTGGGTGACACCAGAAGCAGCACACTTATGGGACCAAAACACATTTAGTGTGAGGGAGGATTTCCAATCTTTTCTCCTAGGTCTAGATATCATTTAGGTATGTAAGAGATAAGTTGTATTGTAACATTTATTGTAAAGTGGTAGTGATCTTATAGAACTTATAGAACTTGGACAAACAGTGGTTACTCTGCCAGCTAGTAAATGCTCCTAGAGCAGCTGCCACTCTTTGAAGCAGAGGACAGGCTTCCCCAGCTGTTCTTTGGTGAATCCCCATTGAAACCTATGGCTTATGGAACACTGACCAGAGAAACCACGGCATTCCTTTCTGGAGACTGAGCTCTGGTTGTGTGGACCAACAGAAACTGAGAACACCTGAGGGGTCATGGCCATAGCCAAAGGTTCCTTGGTGGAAACTGGCTCTTGGCCACCGAAAGATCTCCACTTCCCCATTGTACTATTTTTTCTCCCTTTCTGCTAGTAAACTAGGAATTCTACCTGAGTTTTTTGGTAGAACAACTTAATGAGTCCTTCAGAAATTAAGCTGAGGCAGCTTGCAATAGTTTACATACAGCAGCAGCTATCAGAGTTAATTTACATCTGGGCTTTACACGTTGAAAGAGTAAGAAAGATTTTTGTCAGCCTTAAAGTAATGTCTTTTTTTGCCAGTATGTAAAATGTGTTTGCTAATGATAAATGTCAGTTTTACCTGTGAGCTCCAAAGATTTAATATAGCCTGCCCCTTCTAGGAAAGGCTGCCTGGTGACTAGATGGAAGAACACAAGTGTCTTGGAGATTTCTTTGCCCTTTCATCAGTAGGGAATGTGCTTTTCTTCCAATTCATCTTTTTATGAAATAGTTATACTTCCTCACATAAACATTACTGTCACCAGACTAATTGTACTATATTTACAAATATTCAGTTACTGTACAAATATTCAATAAGAGTAAGTGCACGGTTTGCGTGGTTGGTGAGATTCTCGGGAGCCGAAAGTCATGCGCCAGTTCTACTAATGACCTACAAAAAGTTCTAACTTGTCTTTTTCATAATTATCCTGTTATTATTTGCCCCATGCGTGTTTAATTGTTTCTTCAGCTTTGTCTCTCCACACTTAAAGCTATTGCACCTACCCAAGATAAAAATGCCTGGTGTCTATTGAGGGCCTCTAGATAGAACCTCTGGAGAGCATCTCACCAGAATGGTCATCACCCATGGTTCCCTCATGGCAGTTCAGGTTACTTCTTCAGGGAGGGGATGTTGTAGGCAGCTGAATTAGATAGAAATATTATAGGCAGTCAGACAGGGCCAGGCCCTCAAGGAGACAAGATGGAAGATAAGGTGATTTTGCAATTTGGAAGAGACAGACACTCCCATAGGGCCACACCTCAAGACCAAAAAAGAGGATACACAGCTACATACTTCCCTAGGGATGGGCATCAGGGATTGATATTCTAAATATTCTAAATAGGTATCAGTCACCTTGAAAGAGCCCAAATGAGTCACTAGTCCAACCCCCACAGGAAGAGACCCTGTCCCATATTTATGGCTGCTTGCTATGTGACTCATTCCCCCATTTGGTACTGGATTTAATCAATTTTACCTGAGCGATGGTGCTTGTAATCCCATTGGTTGACCATAGCTTTGTCCCTCCTCCTGCCCACCTAAGCGAGTTCCCATGTCTTCTCCACCACCTTAGACCCACCGCACCACATGGTTTTCCTCTATGGAAGAGACAGCTTCCTGGGGAGAATGTGCTCACCCCTCTCCCCCTCTCAGACAGGACTTTTCTTTCCCCCAATAAATATTTTCTTTTCATAGTCTCTGTTTGCTCCTAGAATTCATTCTTTGGTTTTGGAAAACACGAACTTGTCCAGGTCAGGTTGGGAGAAAATTTTTCTTTTCTTTTTTTTTTTCAGTACTGGGGATTGAACTCAGGATCTTATGCTTGCCAGGCAGGCACTTATGCCACTGAACTATCTCCCCAGCCCTAAAAATACTTTTCTTTTCTTTTTTTTTTTTTTTTTGGTGCCCATTTTTCCTTTATGTCATTTGGAGATTCTCTGTATCATTTGGAGGTTACCCACCCAAGATCAGTTTTTTTCCCTGTATCACTATCACATGACTGTAAAAATGTGTCATTGTTTTTGTTTTTTTTCTGGTACCAGGGATTGAACTCAGGACCTTGCACTTACCAGGCAGGCACACGTGCCACGGGGCTATCTCCTGGTCCCCAAAAATGTGTCATGATTTAAATTGTTGTTCTCAATTTTTCACTCTCTCCCCCTGCCATGTAACCCTGTAGTGCCCTAGAGGGGACAGAGTATCCTGCTTGGCTCTACTGATACTGATCTTGGTGACAGTGGAAGGTGATGTGACAGGAATGGGGCTTCAGACAAGGCTGCTTAAATAGACAAGCATTTGTCTTTCCACCATTTTTGTGTTTTGTTTTGTTTTGTTTTGTTTTGGAGCTGGGGATTGAACTCAGGCCCTTGCGCTTGCCAGGCAAATGCTTATTCAACTGACCTATCTCGCCGGCCACTCTCCTGCACCTCAGTGAGAATAGCATGACACAGGAGGCTGCTGGCCCTGCAGTCAGGTCCCAGAAGGACGCTTGTCCAACAGACCTGGGCGCACTGAAGCCTGAGCCCAGAATGAGGCCACGCCTGTTAACGCAAACAAGCACACAAATAAACAAGAAACTGTTTTAAGCTCTGGGTGTAGTGTTAGCTTATTCTGCATTCATGCAATAGCCATTCAGCATAGACAACCACACTTCCCACACTAAACATTTTAGGCTTTTCCAGTTTAAAAAAATAGGGAGGCTGAGGCCAAATCATCAAAAGTTCAAGACCAGCCTAGGCTACAAAGTGAGCTCAAGGCCAGCCTAAGCTGCATAGCAAGACCTTGTCTCAAAAAAAAAAAAAAAAAAAAAAAAGGGCCAAGGAGATAGATCAGTAGAATAAGCACTTGCCAGGCAAACACAAGGGCCTGAGTTCAATCCCCAGTTCTTCAAAAAAAAGCACAAATAATGAACATTTTTTATATGTAGAGTTGCTCCACTCTTCCTGGACATCAGACTCAAGCCCTTTCTGCCAGTAGACTAAAGAAAAACAAAAGCAAAACCAAACACCTTTTTCTCACCTTGGTGGACTGAGGACTGAACTGTTCAGGAAGGGAAGGGAAGGGAAGGGAAGGAAGAAAAAAGGAGGAAGAGCCCTTCAGAGTCAGTAAAAGCTTTTATGCGATTTCTGGCCCTTTGCAGTTGGGTAACAGGAGTGTTAAGGTGTTAAAAGTTTTCCCCTTAGGCCGTTGGCTGCCATCTTCAAGTTTATACTGTGGCCAAGCTGTCTTGCAGTAAAAACTTAACTTTGGGGGGTTTATGACCTCCCAGACACCAAAGGAGCCAAGATTACAGAAAAAGCATCCCAGATGGGGAGATGGCTCAATGGAATAAGGGCTTCCCTGGCAAGCGCAAGGGTCTGAGTTCAATCCCTGGTTCCGCCAAAAAAAAAAAAAATTAAAAAAAAAAAAAAAATGAGCCTTTGGCTGGGGAGATGGCTCAGTGGAATAAGCGCTTCCCTGGCAAGCCTTGCAAGTGCAAGGGCCTGAGTTCAATTCCCGGTTCTGGCAAAATAAATAAATAAAATCTTAAAAAACAAAAACAAATTTTTTTGTGGACAGGATATCATGTCTGCATCTTGTACTATGAATAACCACTAAGAAGACAACAATATGTGATGTATTAATTATTGTAAATGTCCTACAAACTAGTTTTGAATCTGTCTCATTGCTATTTGTTTCTCAATAAAATTATTTAAAAAAGAAAAAGAAAAAAAAAAAGCATCCCAGTGGGATTTGCGGGGGTTGGGAATGAATTATTTCCCACAGCGGCTGATTTTGAGGTGAGCCAAAAGACGAGATCCTCAAGCTGCTGTCTCCGGGTCCTGACTAAGTCCAGCAATGAGGGAGGGGAGCTATACCTTGCCCCAGGCTATGAGGGCAGTAGCCCTGCCCAGGGAACACTTCCCCTGAGGTCTGAGAAATCTAGAGACAGGAAAGCAAGAAAGCTCACCTGTGCTGTACGGCATGGCTGGGTGTTGGATGCAGGCTGGAAACAGCAAATAGGCCCAGCAAATAGGCCAATTCCAGAGGAGAGGAGGGACATAGCCAGGGGCGCAAGTCCTGGGGGTTTTGACCCAGGAGCCCCACACTCTGCATATCTGAGTCATGGAACCAAAATGTTAAGGTTTTCAGTCATGCAGTAAAGAAATAGAAAAGATAAAAGAGGCCTTTTTTGACTTTGAAGACAGGGAGAGAATCCGAGGGAGATGTGGGGCGTTCTTTGATGTCAGACAAGGAAAGCTGAAACTTTCATGAGCTTTTTCCAGGGGTGGAGCCTGAGGGGCAGGTTTACTGACACCTAGGACTGGGACCTATCAGATTTTATTGGTATCTTTTCAGTACACGTAATGATCACGTCTATCATAGAGTATTTGCTCTGGTACATGATAAAACTTGGTTCATTTTCCCTGTTCCCCTACCCTCCGTCTGCCCATTTTAAGCTCTCTACCACTCTGCTGGCGCACAGCTGAGGCCACCCTGCCTCTGAGCAGGGTGCCCTAGTGACGTCAGAACACCCTCTGCTCTGTTTGTGGGCAGGCTGTCCTCAGCATTCTCTCAACCTGTCGGCATGCCCTGGACTAGACTGGCAGCAGGGGAGATGAAGAGGATCTGAAGCCTACAGAATGCACGGCAGAGTAAGACTGGCAGAACCAGGGGACTCACGGGTGTACAAGGGAAAGGTGAGCTAGGGTGGCCCAGGCTTAGGCTTCAGCAAGTGGGTAGTGCCACGGACCAGGAGGGGAGGCCAGAGGAGAGGCCAGCGGGGCTGAAGAAGGAAACCGCGACTTCTGCTAGGCATCCAAGGGGAGATGTGGAGTAGGTGCCTGGATGCAGATTTCTGAACATGCTCTATTTTTCAATTTCTCTCACATCTGCCTAGCTCATCCTCAATCTTGAACAAACATAGTCATGATTTTTTTTCTTTCTCACTCCAGGTTTACAACCTAGAATTCAAAGATGGGCTTCATGAAAGTTCTGAACATGTATAAAATTTCCTCAAATACCTACGTGTGTGTTTCTCTGTATAGTCAGGATATCATGTATATAACATTTCCAATAAGAGCCCAGACTCTTTAGAAACTTGGAGGACTGTTGTATTCATTGATGGTGGCAAATAAAAACTATAAAAAGGTAGTGAACAACTACAGCCATTATAAATATGTATAACTGACAATGTGTGGTGAGCCCAATAAGGACTGTGACATTTGGGCATTAGGACACACGTGATAAGTAAGCTTAGGGCACAAGGAACTCAAGCCCTTACGTTTCTAAGCTCTAGTATAAGAACGAACCTTGTTACACTAGGACAGTGTGTTTAGAATAATAACTTGATGGCCACATTTTCAAATACTATTCCTCTCTCAAGATTATGTTTTTTATGTATTTGGTACAGGGTCTCACAATGAAGCTCAGACTTGCAGTGGTCCTCCTGTTTCAGCCTCCCTAGTGGTGGGATAATAGGCGTGCACCACCACGCCCCATCTTGGTGGCTGGCTTTGTGCACCTGGGGCAGGACCAGCACTGCACGGGGTACCGGGGATCACACCCGGGTTCTTGTGCTTGCCTAAGCAGGCACTTAGCTGAGCTATCTCCACAGCACTCTCACAAGATTTTTAACATTCATTTTTAACTTTGCTAATATCAGTCACTGCTGGAGAATATGGCTCCTAACTCTAATAATTACTAAGAGTTTAAGGTCAGTATAGGACACACACAAAAAGAGGGTAGTTGATAGGTCTGGGCCCCGGACTGAACTGCTAAAATCATTATGGTCATCAACTAATATGGCTGATGCCCTTCAACAAAATTCCACCCTTCCCTCTTCTTCTCCAGCTTAGCCCAGGGCATAATTTACATTCACCCTTCCTGTCCTCTCAGGGAAGACCCCCAGCCAGTTTCTCAGGTGTACCTAAACATGCCCTTCAAACCCCTCCCCTGGCAAAAGGTCATAAAAGCCTCAGCCTCCCTTTTCCCAGTGCAGAGAATTCCTTGACCTCCCAAATTCTCTCTGTGTCCTCAGAGAAAATAAAGCCCTTTCCTTTTTTTCCTTCTGCCTGTTTCTCTGCTGTGCTGAGAACTTATCAGTAGTAAAAACCTAATGATGACTTGGATAGAGACCAGTAGTTCATGTGCACTAATATGAACTAAAATAGTCATAAAAATTCCTTTTCATAAAAGCAAAAATTTTTAAATACTTTATGAGGCACTGATTTCCTATTGGCTTTGAACTCATTTGCATTATTATTAAAAATTCAATCTTCAAAATTTTCAAAACTCAGTATGTTCCAAATTTTGTCAGCACACTTGACATAAAAAGGGCTCTTCATTGTTTTAATTGTTCTTGAGAAACAAGTTGCTAAGTTTGATTTTTTTTAATTTAAAATATGAAAAGTCTTTCATTATGATGAAGATGTTCTATGAGCCAGGCAAACCTCAAATTGATCCTTCTCTAGGAGTTATAAATACATGACCAAGAAAGATACAGAATGAAAAAGACAAAAGTAGAGGGAGAAAACACTACTGGAAAGGCCTAACAAAGTTATTACAGCTCAATAGCAATCATGAGAAATGACAGCCATCATAACCACAGTGCTACTGACCAACACAGCTTCCTAGGATGAAGGAAAAAGCATTTCAAATCATAAAGTCTAGACTTCCGGGCTCAAGGCTGTAGATGACGAGGACATTACACAGCCTCATTGATGTCCTACTGATACATCTGCAAAGGGAATAATAATCTCAGCCTTGCAGGATCAGTGTGGGGTGTAAGCCATGCTTGCCCGTGGAGCTGAGCAGCCGCAGGGAGGCGTGTTGTGGGCAGAGAGCTGAAGGCAGGCACCTATCCTCATGGATGTAACCAACTGTGACAGCAAGAGAGTGTAGAGGGCCGAAGACCAGTGACAGTGACAGCTGGCCTTTAATGACTATTACTGGCAGCAGACACTACAAGTAATTTTATAATCGTCACTTCATTTAATCTGCACAACTGTAAGACACCGATGTTAATAGGATCTGCACTGTGAAGCTCAGGTCCCAGAGAGGAGGTCGCACAGCAGGCACAGAGTGCAGTCAGGTGATGACCTGCTCCAGGGCCTGCTGGGCCCCAGGTCCCCAGCTGTGCTAGACTTTATGGCCCACTAGGCTTTGTGACCCAAATCATGTGACTGCTGTATCTTCAATGGTCAGCATATATATAATCAATCGGCCAAGGAATAATACTGGTCAGCATAATAAGACTCAGTTTTAACTCTGAGCAGATCTGAACCCCTAACAGTCTATTTGGAGTCTCATACGCATAATTTTTATTTGAATCAGGAGCATCTTTGGAGTAGAAGCCTTGTAGATCTAGGGGTTGAGCCAGGAGCTCCTAGCAGAGTTCTCTTTGTCCTTTCCTCTAGTATCATCCAGGGCTTCTTTCACACATTTGAAGGCCTCAACTTGGGGAAAGACACTTTCTGTTTTGTCCTGAGCTTGCTGGGAGGGTCAGTGACAAGGTCACAGCTGCTTCACAGCCCTGGGAAAGGGTAAGGCCAAGATCTGGGTAATTACTGACAGTTCAGAAGAGCCTTAACTGCTGTCCTCTCTTCCACCCTCAGCCACTATGACAGAAGGGTGACAGGGCAACCCGTGCCCCACCCACCACACAGACATGATCTCTAAGGTCTCACCTGCTGAAGTGCTTCAGAGAATTAAATGAGATGATGCACGCACACTGACAGAGTGCGAGGTAGGCCTGTAAGCACTGTCCCTGAATGGTGGCAGCTGGGCACCTGCTCCGTCCAACCCAGGCATGCCCAGCTCATGTAGTTCCTTCCCAATGAACAGAGCTCTAAGCTGCATCAGTTGAGGAATAGACAGGGAATCAGAGTCAATTGCAAATAAAATCCAGCAAGACATTACTGACAACTACAGGGGTCTCAGAGCCAATGCTCTGGACTTGCAGTCCAACCCCCATGCAGCCTGGCATGCATCTCCATGTCAGGTGGGTACATTTCCATGTTAGCAGGGGAAAATTTAACTTTTGAATTGGGTCATCTAGAACCCTCGACTGCTACTGACAGAGCACCTTCCTACTGGTGTGGACAAGCCTGATCTAGGTCCAAGCCATAATTAACAAAATCTATGTGGCTCTAAGTGACTTCATCACTGGTGCTCTTGGGGACAAGGAATGCATCGGTGTGATAGCAGGCACAAAGCAACTGCATCAAGGCCCTGCTTGGCTTAAATTCCCCAGTTGCTGCCCTCCACCCTGACTCCAATGATCTGGAGAATGTCCTTCAGCCATGCTCTACCTTCTGCTGGTGGAACTTCGAGCTGGGCACTTCCTGGACCAGAGGGCTCGACGGCCCGATCTCCTTGGAGCAGGGATTCAGGACAATGGAGAGAGGCTTCTCTTGGAGCAGTTGAAGAGTGTGCAATTTACACAGTGAATTGTGCAATACTAAAAATTAAAGTGATAATGACCTGGGCCGAACATGAGTGGCCATGTTTCTTGAGTACAGAGGAAGGGACCTGTACCAGCCCTGGGGTGGAATAGCTTCCCCAGGGAACACTGAAGGCACACCTTCTCAGCACATGTGTTCCACCTCAATAAAATCCTTCCCTGGTTGTTAAAAGGGGCTTACTCATCTCATTCTTTCAATGAACAGTTCTTATCACAGTAGACCTTTGAGGACTGAAACAAGATGTGATTCTTACTCTGTAGGAAATTATATATGTACAAAGAACAAAGGCACACATAAAACAAATTATAAAATTAAATGAAGCTTTTTTATTTTTTTAATATTTTTTATTTATTTATTCTATACAGGGTCTTGTTAAGCAGTTTGGACTCATAGTGATCCTCCTGTCTCAGCCTCCCCAGCTCTGAGATTACAGGCATGCATCACCACGCTGGGCTTAGGTGTCTGGCATAGCACGTCCGAGGTTCTGGGGCCAACATGGCAGGCGGTGCTGGGGATCACACCTGGGTCCTTGCTCTTGCCAGGCAGGCACTTATGCCACGGAGCTATCTCCCTGCCCCAACGCTTGTTTTTAATAGTTTCACAGGATATTCTACTGGATACTGTTCCATTTCTTTCTATGATTCGTAAAAATGTATGCTTTCTCCAATTATGATGGGAAGAATGTCTTAGGCATTGTATACATTGCAGCTTCTTATACAACTGCTACCCTGTTCTTGGCTCTTAGTTAGTAGAGAGAAAATGATAAAGGAACAGGTGAGTGGTTATGGTGGAAGGAGAGTGTACTATTCAACTCAGAATGTACTGTCACTATGAACACGATCAGAGTTGTCATGCTCCGTGTTGCTTATTGGCAACAGTGCAGAGTACAGTCAGGCCTCGGGTGCTGACTTCACACCTGACACCCACTACAGTGAATTTGTAGCTACTGACTGTGTAGCTTCTGTACAAATCCAGAAGCCCAGGACATGTTAGTTGAACTGGTGCTTGACAAATTACCCCCCCAAACCAAAGTCGACAGGATGTGCCCATTACCTGGAGGAAGTGAGAAACTGCAAGAAAAGCCCAGCTGTAAGTGATCACCTGGAGTGGAGGGGCCTGGTCCCCTTGTGTCAGGGGTAAATTGCAGCTGCCTTAGTGAAATAAGCCATTGTTATTTGTCTGCTACATCCAGGATGGCTTTTATTTTTTATTATTTGTATATTTACACTATCTTATTATGCAGTTTAGACTCCTAGTGATCCTCCTGTCTCAGCCTCCCCACCACTGGGAGTACAGGTGTGTGCTGCCATACCCAGTTCTGGGCTTGCTCTGCATGTGGATTGAACTTGGATCCTTGCATTGGCTAGTCAGGTGCTTAGACTGCTGAGCTAGCTATGTCCCCAGCCCACAGGATGGTTTTTAATGCATGGTGGAGAACTGGAAATCCCTTCATTAAACATCAAATTTCTGACTGTGCTATATCCTAATGCAACAAACAGATAAGAAATCAAAGAAAACCGTAATAGAGATGCCTCTCCTCCAATCAAAATGTTCCTGCCTTAAATGTCAGCTAATAAGTGAGGGAAACGGGCAGAGAGGACAGGCAGGGTGAGCGACCTCAGTACTTGGTGCCTGGTTCCCACTCCCACACCCAAACTCCCCACCCACCGCCACCCTGTGGGGAGCATGGCTCCGCCCTCGTGGCCTTCTACAGGTTGTAGTGCAATGCAACTGTGACTCGCACACCAACCATAGGCTTTGCCATGAGGAAGGCAAGGTGGCTTTGGGAAATTCCACAGCAGTCACTTTTCAGCTCGCAGGGCGATGAGATGAATGGAGGCTGCGGTGGAAGTGCACACCTGAGCGCCTCAGTCCCACTGCAGTTTGCAGCGAGCTTCTCCATTATCGACACAGGGCCTCAAGACACCCCCCAGTGACCACGGAATCCAGACAAGTTTCCATGTTGTACAGCTGGGCTCTCTCCCTTCTGCTGAGGTCACCCAAAGGACACAGTCAAGGGCCCACGTGGCAGTCACTCTGCTTACCCAGGTACCCAGGAAAGGGCCGGAAGCTGGGAACTAAACCACCTCCAGCACTTAGGCCAGAGCAAAGGAGTTTGAGTTGGGCCACAAACACCCTCCAGCTGCCTCGGGCTTTGAGTGGCAGAGGCCATTCAGATTCTGGGTGATTCGGTGCTTCCCGACCCTTCTCGCGTGCCCCGCCCCCATCCTGGCCCCTTAGCAGCAGCGGCCAGTACTGCCCGCGCAATGGGAAGGACGAGTTGTGTGGAGCGTTCTGCGCTCGGGCTCTGTTCTGAAGACAGAGGAAGCAGTGTAAGGAATGCTGACGGGTACTCCAGGAGAGCCGGCGCGAGCCAGGCTTCGAGGGTGAAGTGGTATTTGCTGTCCACGAGTAGTGATTTCTTTAGATTGCCATTCCTGTTCCAGATATTGGAACAGGTTGGTTTATGCTTAAAAGACCAACTCGAGAACATTGGCACAATTACTAGTAAATGCCAAAGCTGTGAGGCTGATGAGGTGAGAAAGCTGCACTGTCCACAGTCACTCACTCACAGGGCAAGCCAAGGCGGAGGGGATCGCCACCCCACTGGAGGGCTATCCCAGTGATGCGGGCTGTGTTCCCTCTGCCCTTTCCCTGCCATGGATTCGCAGGGGACACAGGTCAAAACGTTGCACAGACCTAGCACACCACCCTGCCTGCGCCTGATCTTTTCCAACCATAAAAGATCCTCAATCTTTTACCTAATAGATTCTTAAATAGGCACTAAATTAATAGCCTGCAAAAGTGTATGACCTGTGTTACAGCTGGCCAAAATTCAATTTCCAGAGAATTAAAAACATGGTTTTCTCTCAAAGCATGACAAGTTTGTATTTAATATTTACTTATTTCACCGAGAGAACAAAAAATGGATGGGAAAGCTGACACAGAGAAGACGCAAGAAGTTATGCACCAAAATGCTTTTTTGACGTGGAGACTCATGATAGAGCTCAGGCTAGCTTAGAACCCACTATGTAGTCTGCTCTGGCCTTGAACTCTCTCTTGGACTCCCGTGTCAGGCATGTGCCCCCATAACCAACAGGGGTTGTGATTTAAAGCTATAGTTCATTAAGACCTGGTAAGACTCAGGTCTTAGAGACAAGGCTGGTGTCTTGCAGTATAATGGGACAGTTCTCTTTGACGTTATCTTTTTCACCAGAAAGAAATCACCACCTCTGGACAAATATTTTGTGACTTATAAATCTATAAATTGGTATCTAACAGCACTGAGCCTAAGCATTCATTAGGTCCAAGTGACATTGCACTAGAACTCCACATGATGCTCAGGCAGATCGGTGGGAGAAGCGCACCAGAACACTGATGGACATAAAGCAGCCCTTTTTCCATTTCTCAAGCATATTAACTTCCAAAGCCCACACTTTTATCTACTAGAATGAACTATATATAGCTTTAAATCACAACCCCTGTTGGTTATGGGGGCACATGCCTGACACGGGAGTCCAAGAGAGAGTTCAAGGCCAGAGCAGACTACATAGTGGGTTCTAAGCTAGCCTGAGCTCTATCATGAGTCTCCACGTCAAAAAAATAAAAAATTGCAACACTTTGGGATTAGGGACATAAGTCAGTGGTACAGCACTTGGCTAGCAAGTGTGGTACCCTGGGTTCAGTTTCAGAGGGCCGAAGTGAAAGCCCACGACCTTGTTAAATCACATTTTTATGGGTCGGAAATTTGGGGAGGTGTGGCCTAGTGATGCCTCTGCTTCATGGCACTTAATGCAGTTGCGAGGAATATACACACAAGCCCAGGTGGCATGGGGCACCCAAGGCAATGTCGTCTGCCTATCTGGCCTTCCCTGGCATGGCCATAAGACTGAAAACAGCCGGACCCTTCCACCCCATGCAGTCCCAGCAGCTTTCCATGCCATCTCCTTAGCAAAGAAGCTGTGTGCCTTATTACGTTGTGCATCTTCTTAAAGACCAGACAGACAGAAAGTATAGGATCTCCTCGCCCCTTGCTCCTTTGTTCAGAGAAGTCTGCAATATGGCTCAAACTCCCATGTGGGAGGTTCAGTCACCAGCATGGCCATTCCTGAGGTAGGGGTTATTGGATTGTGAGGATTCTAATTTTGACAGTGTTTTACCCACTGATGAACTCCGAATTTGATGGCATTCTTGGAAGGTGAGAGAACCTCAGGAGGGGCTCAGTTACCAGAGTGGGTCACAGGTATGCACCACTGGACAACTGCACCTTGTTCCAAGTTCCTGCCTTTCTCTCTGTGGAAACCAGATAAAAGACCAGGGGAGTGACTGTCCTGCCTTTCAAAAGCCCCTCACCCACCCCTGCAGGAGAGAGCTCTGATACCCACTCTAGGGACTTTCCAGAGGTGCCAGGCTAAAGAACCACTTTTGAGGACTGGGGATGCCAGTGTTAAGAGCCCTGGCCCAGCATCAGTAAAGCATAGATTTCATCCCTAGAATTCCAAAACAAGCACCAAACAAAAATTACTTAGGGAGAAAACTCACACTCTCTCCACCTTCATGGGGCTACTGTGCAGCTTAAAAATGTGTTTGTAGAAAACACACACTTGGGGGGTTTTGTATGCTGTTTGGTTGTGGGCTTCTGTTGTATGCAGCAGGCTCTGCACCTGGGGCTCCACCTCCAGCCCTACAGGGGTTTCTTTTAAATTTCTGAAAGTGTTAGGTTTTTTTTCTAACGTTTACTTTTGCCATAATAATCAGAAAACCACGACCAGCCCTGCACAGTAGCACACATCTGTAACCCCAGAACACCAGCACTCAGGAGGCTGAGGCAGGAGGACTGCTGAGTTCAATGCCAGCCTGAGCTACAAGTGAGTTCAAAGCCAGGCTGAACTACATGGAGAAATCTTGCCTCAGAAGACAGAAAGAAAGAGAGAGAATCTGTAATGCCAGAGATCAGCAAAATCTCTCTATAAAGGGCCAGAATAAGTATTTCACGTTTTGCAAACAACTCTTTCAAAAGTTTTTATTTGTATTAGTGTGTGCGTAATACACAAGGGTTATGCTGGGAAACAGGCACATGCTCAGAACATGTGACTTCGATCCCTTCCTCTCTCCTTTCTGCCTTAGACCTGTTCCCGGAGTCACCCATTTGTCAAGAGACAAAAGTGACTGTAGTTAAGTAAAAACTTTTCTTGCAAAAGCAATGCAGCTGGCCAAAGTCAGCCATCGGCCAACAGGGCTGGGCACACATGGTGATACTAGAAACCAGGATACTTCACACATGCCTGAAAACCAACTATCATCTCATCCCCGGCCAGTTTCACCTCTTTAAGGCTCAAATGCAAGCCACTTTAACATTTGCTTCTGTTATTCTGACCCCACAGTTTAGAAGCTGGGCCTCAATTTTGACACTGGATGACCCGAAGCAAGTTACTCATGCCTCTCTCAGGTTCTCCATCTATTAATGGTGAACATATATGCCAGCCTCCTGGGATGAAGACAAGCACTGACTGGATGAGGTAACCGTAGAAGTACCTAAGAGTGCGGGCAGTCTGCGATGATCAACAGTAGCAGCAGCAGCACCAGGTTACTGAATCACTGTCCAGGGAGGCAAGTATAATTACATCTATGTTTACAAAGAAGTTAAGGCTCACAGAGGTTCAGACAACCTGCCCGAAGTCTCATGCATCAAAGCACCACAGCCTCCACCAAATCCCACATTCCCAGCACTGCCAGCACTCCCAGGGAAGGCAGCATTTTAAGACACCAAGAGAAAGGGGCTGGGATTCCCGCAGGGATAAACCTTTCCTCTGCGCGCTGCGTTACTTCTGGAGGGAAGGGTCTCCAGCGATCTTCAGGCCAGAGATTCGCGGGGGATGCGCTGGGCTCTGGACTTCTCCCCCGGGGAAGCGGGGTCGCCTGGCGGTGCAGGCAGCTTCTGCGGCGGCCCTTTCGGGGCCCTCCCGCAGGCTCGGCGTGCCTGAAACACGCGTGCCTAAAAACATCATCGCCCGATGCGGGAGGCTGAGGCAGACGGATCGCAAGTGCTAGCCCAGCCCTGACAACGCGGCGCGGCCCTGCCTCAAAATGAAAATAAGCAGATCGGGCTGGGAATGCGTTCCGGTACAAAGGCCCTGGGTTCAACTGCCGTGCCACAAAAAATGAGAAATAAAAACAGGGGTCGTCTCCACGCGGAGACCCTCGACCCACCGCCAGGCCCCGTCTGCGCGGGCGCCGGGCCGCTCCCGGGACGAGCGTGCAGCTCCGCCCCACTCCCGGGCCGCGCCTCCGCGAGCGCGCTCAGGGTCTCGGCGCCGCACCCCGTGACCGTCACGCGGCCTCCTCCGCGCCGGCTGACGCGAGCTCGTGACCTAGTCCCGGGCAGCGAGCCGAGTCTGGGGGCGGAGCCAAAGGCCGGGCCGCCGCGAAGCCCCCGACGGGCGGCGCGTGCGCAGTCTCCTACCACGGGACCTCCTTCCCGCCGCCGAGACTAGGAAGCGGGACGCCAAATCTGTCCCCGCGCAGCCGCCGCCGCCGCCGGGCGCAGAACGGAGCAGCCGCGGCCGAGGCGCGCCTGCGCACGTTCGCGCGCACGTTCCGGCGTACGGCGGCGGCCAGGGGTCGCGAGCCGGTGGAGGACCCGCGCGGAGAAGCCGGGGGCGCAGCGCCTCTCCCCTCCCTCCCCACTCCCCTCCCCGCTCCCTCCCCCCCTCCCCAAGAATGTTCCGCTACGAGGTGAGCCCGAGCGACCGGAAGTGACCCCTCCCAGCCCCGCGCCCCTCTTTCTCCTGGACCACCGGTCCCGCGCGCCGGGGTGGGGGCGCCGCGAGCGGAGCTGGCGGCCGGGCTGACGGGGGCGCGGCCGGCCTCTCGGACGCGGCGGGGTCTGGCCCTGTGTGGGGTGGGGGCCGTTAGGTGCGGTGGGTGACCTGCCGGGCTCCGGCCCCGGCCCGGAGCTGCGACCGCCGTACGCGACCCGGCGGGCCTCGCCGTGAGAAGCGAAGCCCGGGACGAGTTTCCCGCCCTGGACCGGAACCACCACCCTCGGCGCTCTCGCCACCCGCGTCGGGCCGGACTCGGCTCTGCCGGTCCCGGGCCGCGCGGGCGGGCGGGCCGGCCGTCCTGTGGGGTCCTCGAGGCCGGCGACCCAGAGCGCGGTCCCCACCCGGCCGCTCGCTGTTTGACCTTGAGTGACTTCAGTCCAGTACAGGGATTTTCTGGGCTTGCGAGATGAAAAGAACGAGCTAGGTGATCTCTGAGAATCAGGACAGTTTTTCAAATCAGTGATTTGGCCAAGAAGATCTTTGCAATTTCGAGGCGAGTTCTGCCGAAGTTACCTCTGATTCAGGGGCAGGCGCTTTCTCATTTTGAGTGAGTTTGGGAGAAGTAGCAGCCCTTAGGCGAGGCGCCTCGCGAACTGACCCACGAAAAGCCTGGAGTTGTGGCGATGAGTTCTTGGAGATTGAGGGCAGGTGCACCCAGAGAGCTGACTTTCTGTAAACATGGATGTGGGCAGAAGTCGCCAAGAGAAAAGAACTTAAAAGAAAGAATCAGATGAGTAAAACGGGGGTCGGGTAAAATGCAGTGCACCTAAAATGTAGTGGCAATGTCTAGGTTTTGTTAAGCAAGATCCATGTTGGATCTTCACGATGCACTTGTTGAGGGAAGTAGTATTTGTCCCTTCACAACTCAGCTCAGGCCTGGAGCTTCCGCAGAGCTGGAGGCTCGGTAGATTCTCAAAAGACATGTAATTATTAATCAGAAAGGGACTTGTCTGAGTTCGCTCTGTAAGGGTGGAGCTGGAGCTTGAACTTGCCAAATCACAGCTGATTTCTAGGGTTCACTTCATTGTGGTTGAAAATTTAGCTTTACTGTTTTGTCACCAAATTTCAGATTATAGGAAACAGGAGGAAAGAATGGGAAATGTAAAGAAAGCTTTCAACAATAATGATGTAGTTGAAAAGATGACAGGAATATAATTAGGGAGATGGGAATTCTGTTGCTAACGGTGCATGAGTGGAGCTCCAGCAAGGTCGTGAAAGTATACTATTGCCACTGTTGCAGTGAAGTAAAGAATATGTGCTAAGTTCCTTGGAGAAAGAAATCATAAGGAAGAAACTACTGGAAACACCTGCTGTTGGGGACATTAGGAAGTAGGAAAAAATGCCACCTGTAGAGAGTCAGCTGGCTAGGGTCACTAGCTCAGTGGTGGAGCGCTTGCCCACAGTACAGCATGCCTGTAGGTGGCAGTGGCATAATATAGTAGTAGTTTCCACACTGAGGAGGCTGAGGCAGGAGGATCCTGTGAACACAGGAGTTTGAGATTAACCAGGGTAACAGTAAGACCTCATTTCTTAAAAAAAAAAAAAAAAAAAAAAGTCATAATGGGACTACTACATTCACAAGAAGGAAGATGATTTTTCTTTTTTCTTTTTTGAGGCAGGTTCTTACTGTGCAGTTCATGCTGGACTTGAACTCACTTTGTAGCCCAGGCTGGCCTCAAACTTGCAGTGGTGGTCCTCCCTCAGCCTCCTGAGTGCTGGGATCCTAGGTGTGCACCAACCACCCAGCCTTTGAATACTTTTTAAGAAGGATATAAATTTCACTCATGAAAGCTATTTTCTTCCTGTTTCAGTCTTTAGAGGACTGTCCTCTAGATGAAGATGAAGACACATTTCAGGGCCTTGGAGAAGAAGATGAGGAGATCGATCAGTTCAACGATGATACGTTTGGGTCAGGTGCAATTGGTAGGTGACATTTCTGTGTTTTGATGTCTCTGTGGCCTCTTGCTGTTTTTTGGCTACTTGTACAGGGTGTGACCTCATTCATCCATTTGGCAACATGAGCTCTTGTCAGAGTACGGCACCCTTTACCCAGGACAGTGCATCCTTCAGCCAGGGATGTCTGTGCCTCTGGCCTCAGGGTAGCTGCGATTCTCCAAGCCAGAAGTCCCTAAGCCTGGTAGCTGACAATGGCCTGTTAGGAAGCTGGTGGCCACCAGGAGCCCAGGGACAGGGGCCTGGGCCAGGAAAGCCTCTGTATGCCCATTTGCTCACACCACTTGTGTCACCACCTGAGCTTCTGACAGATCTGTGCCATCAGATTCTTGTAGGAGCTTGAACCCTCCCCAGAGGGCAGCTCTAGGTTGCGAGCCTCTGAATCGTCCCCAAATCATACCTGAGAAATTGTCTGTTCCCAAGAAGGCTGGCAACCTCTTCTGAATCCTGCACCTCCCAGCTACATAATCCATGTGACTTGGTCACCACTATTAAGGCATTCGGATGTTTAGGGAAGTAGACTTTAAAAGAAATAGTCCCAGGTGGGGAAGGGTTTTCATAGCAGCGTATACAGCGCAGCACTGGCAGACTAGTGGGCATCCAGGGTCCAGCGTGTGCACATATGTGTTTGAAAATTAAGCCTGTCGCTGTGCTACTGCAGGGCCATTATCTTAAGAGTATCTTCAATAAAATAAGGAGCTAACTATATCAAGAGCTGCATTGCTGGGAAGGCTTCCTAAGTTACTGAAATATTTCTCACCCCTAGATACAGGAAAATTTTACAGGAATTAAAAGGAGTAAAAGAACTAAGCTGATTTTACAACTGGAGTTTAAGTCCCCAGAGGAAGATTAAGGAAGCAATCTTAGACACTAAAATTTGGAAACAGGGCCAGGGAGATAGCTCAGTAGAAAAAGTGCTTGCCAGGGCCTGAGTTCAGTCCCTGGTTCCGCGAGAAAAAAAATTTGGAAACTTTGCTTGGAACAACCTTGGAGCAAGTGGGCTAAAAAGTAAAATGTAATGGCTGGCCAAATAGCTCAGTGGATTAAAGCGAGAGCGCAAGCAGTCAGGTATGCCTTGCTAGCCCTGTTCCCAGGTATGCTGAAACAGTGATTGAGACTGGGCCTGGTGCCGCAGCACCTGGGAGGCTGAAAACAGAAGAATCACTGCAAGTCTGACCTATTTAGTGAGACCCTGTAGACCCTGTACTAAACATATATACGTATGTGTGTGTGTGTGTGTGTGTGTGTGTATATATATATTTTTTTTTTTTTTTTTTTTTTTTAAGTAAAATACATACTTTTAAAAAATCTCACGAGTAGGAGCTGGGAAGATGGCTCAGTGGTTTAGTACCTGCCTGGCAAGCGTGAGGACCGCATTTGCTCCCCAGTACCACGTGCCCTGCTGGCACTGGAACCTAGGTGCTGTGCCTGCCCTGACTGGGCGTGATGGCACACACCTGTGATCCCAGCGCCAGGGGCTGAGACAGGAGGATCACTAGGAGTCTCCGCTGTGTAGTGAGACCCTGTACTGAATCAATTAGAGCATGAGCAGGTGAGAGTCAACACAGATGGTTCTGCTTTGACTGTTGGTGTGGGAAAGCTGCAGTGTCGGTGTTGGCGCTTTGTATGCTGGCTTTCCTGGGAGCTGCAGCGTGCCTGTATGCCGACCAGTACTGGGAGTTAAACAGTGAGCTAGCAGAGGGAACTTAGCAGCGTGATGTCCAGAGTGTCCGTGGCAAAGCCAGGGTCTTCATGGGTGCTTACGGGTGCTGGTTCTGCTGGGGCTGAGCAGCTGCAGGTTGCACTTGCACAGAGCTGTGTGAACTGGCAAAGGTGAAACTGTTCAAGGGTGAAAATGGTCAACCATTTTCAGGATTCCATAGCAAACCGAAACTGTCCTAACTGAAAGGAGCAAGAGAAACGTTGGAGTACAACCCCAGTTCATTGCAAGGGGAATTAAAGACTCGAGTGGGGCCGTGGCTTGGGGGGCAGGGTCCCAAGAGCAGGGCGGCATCCGGGGTGCTCTCCCTGCAGACGGAGAGGCCACTGTGAGGGTCAGCGGGCACGCAGCCAGTGGGAGCTGCAGGCTGTGCTTTTGGAGATGTGTTAGCAATAGCTTACAGGATACAGGAGTAGCTGCAGGTAGCGTGTGCTTGTCAAAAGCTCTTTCTGAGAAAATGCTCTACTGAGAATTACCACTTCTGTTTTTGCCCAGCACAGCGCCCTCAGGGTAGGGCTGGCACCACATTTGGTGCTGGGGATTGAACTGATCTGCGTTCCTGTGCCTGCTTAAGCTTCCCTAAGCAGGCGCTTTAGACCTCTGAGCTATCTCGTTGGCCCAAGAATTACCACTTTTAGCAAACACTTCACACGCAGAGTGAAGCTGATGAAAGTGGTGTACGCATGTGCTATGTTAGGATTGGGCAGCTCTGGCATGACCTCAAGTTGGTTGCCTGGCAGAAGAGGCTCAGGCCTGCCTTCTCATAGTCTTTGTTTGGTTTCCTCATACAGTGGCAGTGTTGTGAGGTGTTTTGTTTTGTTCTGTTTTTTTTTTTTTTTTTTTTGTGGAACTGGGGATTGAACTCAGGCCCTTGTGCTTGCCAGGCAAGCACTTATTCCACTGAGCCATCTCCCCAGCCCCCAATGTTGAAGAGGGTATAACTGTGTACAGAGCTGTGTTTTGCCAAGAGAAAAGTATAGAGTTTAAAGCTCTTGGGTCCTTAGTAGGAGAATGTGCAGTTCAAAGGAAATGTGTGACCAGAAGATACAGTGAGGGTTTTCTGAAGGTTTTTAGATTAAGTACAGTAGCAGACAGCTTAATTCCATACTACTCCGCTTCAGTTTTGAGCACACTCACCCTCTCATGCTTGTCATTTCGGAAGCAATTTTAGAAGACCTTGTTAAGAGGTATGATCAAAGGCACAGTTAGGAAAAAACGTCACACAGCGGCTGGTTCCACCCTCCTCTCCAGGGCAGCCACCGCCTGCCTGCTGGATCCTCCTCAAAGTCAAAGTGACATGAAACAGAAACATTATGGATGGATGGAGCACCTGGAGGCAGCACAGCAGTGCAGCTGCAGACCTCCGGAAAGAGCACTTCAGGAATTGCTTGGGAAAGTGTCGCCAGGGTGAGACTAGTGCCTTCCAGGTGGAGCAGAGCATTCTGAGGGAGATTCGTGCCCAGGTGTATTTAATTTTAAATCTTTATTTTAAATATTCAACGCACTTTTCAATCACTCCAAATATGGTTATCTCACATTGTACCTTGGGGCAGAAAAGTGGTTAAGAAGGCCCCTTAGCAGGCACTTTAGCACCTCTCTGTAATCCTAACTGCACAGGAAGCCAAGCTGAGCGACTTACCAGGATCCCATCTCAAAATGTGGAAAGGGGACGTACCTCAGTGCAAAGGCCCTAGGCTTGGTGTGGCACAGGAGCAACACATGGCCAGCTCAGCGGCATGACTCGCCTCGGCCTGTGAGGCTGGCGCAGAGAGGGGCTTGGGGTCAACAGAGTTAACTGTGGAGAAGATTGCCAAAGGCAAACCCTTTCCCTTGAGAACTTCTAATTAAAACTTAGTTCTTTACATTGTCTTGCTATAAATCTTGCTTCAGAATTTGCCAAGTCAGCCTATGCTTGTTCAGCCCAACACTGCAGGTACAGGCCATGGAGCATGTAGAGGTTACACCAGGAGGACAACGGGCTCTGGCCCATGCTGCTGTGATTTTGCTCTTTCTGACTTCCAGGTGCACATCTTGAGTGCCTGATAGTACAGTTGATTTTTTTTTTTTTTTTTTTTTAGTGAACACAAGATTTTATTGTCTTCA
Source organism: Ctenomys sociabilis (assembly GCA_004027165.1). Classification (NCBI taxonomy): domain Eukaryota; kingdom Metazoa; phylum Chordata; class Mammalia; order Rodentia; family Ctenomyidae; genus Ctenomys; species Ctenomys sociabilis. Next base: position 62,144 of record PVKA01001918.1, on the reverse strand, counting down.
CAATAAAACAAAGCATGAAAAGTTAAAACTGGATCACTTGGCTCGTTCTTTTCTTATCTCCTCCCAGTTCAAAATGCTTACAGCTCTTAGATCTACAATTGGGCTCCACACACTCAGGCCTGAGGACAATCTTCTTTGTAGTTTTGGCCTTCTGGAAAATGGGCTTAGCATGTCCACCACAGCTACTTTGTTTCCTGTTATAATGCCTGCTTTCCCTGGACATGCCTTTCTTGTACTGTGTCACTTTGTGGGGTTGATGCTTGCCACACTTCTCGTAGAAAGATCACCAGGTTTTAGGGACATTCACCATGCTTGCAGGTGCGCTACCAGCGAGGAAGGCCAGTTGATGTTTTAGGTCACTGATGTCAAATGGACTAAAGTGACCTTCTTTGACAAACTGGTTATTGCCTTCCAAATGCAAGAAACATTTGGGGGGCTGGGGAGATAGCTCAGTAGAATAAGCACCTGCCTGGCAAGTCCAAGCCTAAATTCAATCCCCAGTACCACAAAAAAAGGAGAAACATCCCAGCCTTCTCAGGGCAGCATCGCATGCTGTACTCCCCGCTGTTCTCTGGGCACAGGCTTGCACTCGCCTGCCATGTAGGGCTAGTACTCATGCAGCCGTGGAGAAGACGCTCTTGCCGGCCCCGGCAAGGCTGGCAAGGAGCAATGCGACCAAGAGGTCCAGCAGCTTTGAGTGGCATAAGCTCTCGCTTGCGCTCAGCCAGTGTTTGACAAGTCAGGACATCTACTGCTCCACTGGAACAGAAAACCTTAAAAGCCAGTCATCTCTCTTTGCATTTTATTGAAGCATGACCCAAATATGGGCTTTCAGAGGCATTAAGAGAATACACTGAGCTTGCCTGGCAAAGCACAAGGGCCAGAGTTCAATCCCTGGTTCTGCCAGAATAAGTATAAGCTGAAAAATGAGCAAATTCAACAGCCACATCGAGGTGTAGATTAATTAGTAGAAGGACTACAGACAACAGTTTCTCTTCATTTCTGTTACTGTGTTTTCTGTGTCCCTTTCACCAGTCATTACTTGAGGTCAAAGGCATACGTAAGTGACTGCAAGATCATTTGAAGCCTGTCTCACAAAACCCTTTGGTCCTACTGTGTTGTCTTCATGCTGCCGGATCCCAGCCTTCTTGTGTTCTAAGGTTGGCACTCACTAAGTCACCACATTGCCAGGTTAGACTCATGATCCTCCTCCCTCAGCCTCCAAAATGCTAGTGTTACCGACAACACATACCACCATGCTTGGTTTTCAGAATGTTACTTTCAAGAACAAAGAGGGCAGGGGAGATAACTCAGCAGTATGAGTGCTAGCCCGGCAAACACAAAGTCCTGAGTTTCATCCTTGGTACCAAAAAACCCGAACAAACAAGGAATGGTGGCACATATCTATAATCCCAGTGTTGCGGAGGAAAAAATTAAAATTGCAAGAAGAAGCAGTTTGTCCTTTCTTAACTAACAATGACACAGATATTAATGTTTCAGTTGATTTTTAATTACACTATTCCTGAAGAGCTTTACAGGTGACTAGGTGTTTAAATGAACTGATTTTCATAGAAAGCAGATTTTTTTTCCCTTTTTAAACACAGAGTGTGTTTATCAAAGGCCATCATAAGAAAGTGGCTATCTTAAGTTCTTCGGAGAGTGACATGTCAGAATGGCACTGGACGAAGCACTTTGCTAAGAGGAAGCTGCCAGGTAGGGAAGCAAATCCCATGTGACTAAGAGCCGTGTGCTGGTGGCTCAAGTAGGGATCAAAGAGCCGTGTGCTGGTGGCTCAAGGAGGGATCGAAAATCCGTGTGCTAGTGGCTCGAGGGATCGAAGAGCCGTGTGCTGGTGGCTCAAGGAGGCTCTACAGTTCGTACCACAGACTCCCAGGGGTGGCAAAACAATCCCTCACCATAGCTGGTGTGTCCACCCCCACCTCAGTGGCTAGGGCATGCAGTTTGAGTACCAAACCTTGAATTTGGAAATTGAACCTCCCTTACTTACTTTTGATCACTAGGGTTACATGACTCATTATTATAGGATAAAGGTAGCAAATTTTAAATGTTTACAGTCTGGCACTGAGAAGGAACCAATCTGTTCACACGTTGGCATGGGATTCTGAAGTATGTGTAGTACTCAGTTTAGCTGTTGGAAGGAAAACGTGCAGATCATCCAAGTGGTTTTCCAGTGAGAAACTACATTGGATTTTCAATAGAATAGAATCATAGATCGTTATTTTTATTTTTTGGTGGTACCAGGGGTCAAACTTACGCTTGCTAGACAAGCACTTATTCCACTGAACTAACTCCCCAGCCCCCAAAAGACAGTCTTTTTATTTTTGGGTGGTACTAGGAATCGAACTCAGGATCTTGTGCTTGCCAGACAAGCACTTATTCCACTCAGCTATCTCCCCAGCCCCTCATAGATAGCTATTAAAAAGAATGAAATAGTATTTTTATTTTTTGTATTTGGTGCAGGGACTACATATCAGACATGTAGTGATTCTTCTATTGTCAGCTTCCCCAGCACAGGGATTACAGGCGTGTGCCACCATGCCCAGTCTCAGTGGGGCTAGCATGGCAGGCTGGGGATAAAACCTCTGATTCCTGCATCTGCCTAAGCAGGTGCCTTAATCCACTGAGCTATCTGGACAGCCCAAGAATGAAATAATAATATTGTGCCATCTCTGTGTATATGAAAAGTTGTTGAAGATGTATTAAATAAAATGAAACAAGCTGTACATGTGTTTGTCTTGAGACAGGGTCTTGCTCTACAGCCCAGGCTGGCCTCGAATTTGCAGGCTTTTCCTGCCTCAGGCTCCAGAGTGCCCAGCATAATTTACATTTTTAGAAACATAACTGGGATTATGGGGCACTTTCACATTTTAAGATATGTGTTCTCGTGGTGTGAAACTCTGACCACATCAAAGCTTCATGGGCCCTGCTGTTGCAGCCAGAGGGGCATAGGAGCCCTGAACAGGTGCCCTCCTCTGGCTCTGTGGCCTCCTCTATCCACGCTCCCCTGGCTCACCCCTCCCGCCCCCAGCCCTTGCCGTCCTCTGCCTGCAGCCTTCTGCTGGCTGCTCTGCAGCTCCTGGCTTACCCTGGAAGCAGAGCTTGGAGTCCTCTTCTCAGCATGGCTCCCTCTGGGAATCGGAACTTTGCGGTTTTCTTTCTTCCTCCGTGTGTTGCTACCACATTCATCTTCTAGGGAGTCGTTAAGTATTCAGAATTTTTATTCTCTGCAATGTGTCTCTTCCAGCTTGAGTGAAGCTTGAATGAGAAGTCCCTATTTCACAGGAGCTCCAGAATGGTGCTTTCCACGTAACAGATGCATAAGGAGTAGTAACTGAATGATTTCAACAGATGGAAAGGCTTGTGCCATTGGCAGTTAGAATTTAAAAGGCGATTGTATGCCAGTAGTATGGTGTTTACTCTTCTTTGAATTCACTGCCTGAAAGATCATAAAATTTCAGAGGGCTGGCAAAATAGCTCAGCAGATTAAAGTGCCTGCTTAGGCAGAGTGGAGCAACTGGGGTTCGATCCGGAGATGACGTGGTGGCCCATGCCTGTAATCCCACCTCTTTGGGAGGTTAAACACAGGTGGATTACTAGGAGTCTGATCTACATAGTGAGACCCTGTGAACACTTACTGAAAAATAGAAAAGAAAAAAAAAGATGATAAAATCTCAAAACCAGCTGCTGGTGGTGTATGCATATGTGAGACATCGGCTCCTCCTGTGACGTGGGCACCTCTGATGTTCAGGTGTGTTTTTCACTCTTGATGGTGCAAGGCCCACTCCATGGTCTGTCTGTGTAAACTTGCCGCATGCACGTTGCTAAGCGGAGCTGGAACTTTCCACCCAGCTCTGGCCATAGGTCGTCCATTCTGTTTATGAAAGCACTTCCTAAGCCTCTTGGCCTGGCGAGTGCTGTGTCCCTGATGGTGGGCTGCTGTCTTCCAGATGAGGACTGGCAGGAGGCACATGAACGTCTGGCCGAGCTGGAAGAGAAGCCACCCATGGTCACTAACGAGCCAGCAGGCAACGGAGAGAGGGATGAGATGGACCTGCTTGGGGACCACGAGGAGAACCTGGCTGAAAGGCTCAGCAAGATGGTGATCGAGAATGAGCTAGAAGACCCAGCTATCATGCGGGCAGTGCACACCCGGCCAGTTCTGCAAGTAAGTTGCCCTGCCTTGAGAGCTGGCAGTAGACTAATGAAACTATTAGCCTCTTATGAAGCTTCAGCAGACTGTTTAGCTGTTAAGCTTTGCTTTTACGAATTACATGTGGCACAGAAAACAGATCATACAGTTTCTGATGATAGCAATCCTGGAAAGTAAAGTTGGAAAATCACATGCTGTGATTTCTTACCCTCGAATAGTTGAGGTTCTTTTGGACCTCTGATCCCCAACAGCAAATGAGTTGTTCTGAGAGCTGCACAGTTCCAGATGTTGTGTGCATGTTTTCTATTTTGGTAGCCGCAACCAGGAAGTCTGAATTCTAGCATCTGGGATGGATCGGAAGTTCTGAGGCGAATCCGAGGTCCACTGCTTACGCAGGTATTGCATGTTCTCTTTCTTCTGATAGAAACCCCTGATGAGTTAAGTCAGCGCCTGTCGTGCCATCCCTGCTGGAGGAGCACGTAGGATGAAGTCATTTGGTAGTGCTGTGCCTGCCTCTGTCTGCTGCTCTTCCTGGAGTCCCTGGGCAGCAGTTGAGAGAAAGCCACTGGAGCTCCTCTCTGGCAGTATGTGTGTGAATTAGTTTGGTTTTGGCTGTTGGCTATAGCCCGACTCTATGAAGGTGTTCTGTCTCATTAGACCATTCTTTATCTTTATTATGACAGCACAGAATAGTTAGAAGAATTATGTAAGAATTATATACCAAAGAGAATGAGCATTTTTGTACAGAAATTTAAGAAAAAAATGTTAAATACTATATTTTTGGCACGTGTGGAGATTATTAATAAAGCATTTCAAGTAGTTTCTCACTTAACTTTTAACAATTTCCTCATTAGGAGATGCCTACGGTATCTGTATTAGAATATGCCCTGCCTCAGAGGCCCCTACAGGGCCCTGAAGATGAGCGGGACCTCTCTGAGCGTGCACTGCCACGGCGGTCAACATCACCTGTCATCGGGAGTCCTCCCGTGCGAGCCGTCCCCATAGGCACCCCTCCTAAGCAGGTGGCTGTGCCCAGCTTTAACCAGCAGGTACTTCTCCTTAACGGGCACCCAGCCCAGGCCAGGGAACCTGGGCAGAGTTATCTGGGAGATGGGTGGTGCAGGGAAGAGGGTGGAAGGCTTGGGTAGGTGTTGGATTAGGAAGAAGAGTAGCCATTAGAAGAGAAGTCAGTCCAAAGGAAGACACAGTCCCTAGCACCCTTTGCTGCTGCTGCTGCTGCTGCTGCTGCTGCTGCCGCCGCCGCCGCCGCCACCTTTTCACTGGGGAAGAGAAGGGTCATTCCCTACATTCAGTGCAGATGCCCTTTTTGAGCTGTTTTTCTGGCTGCCCTATACACTGGCAGAGAGAGAAGTGAAAGCTGGGGGGAATGGGAACACTCAGCAAAATTGTACACGTCCCTTTTTACCCTTAAGATATCCCTGCTTTCCCTAGAGCCTGTGCAGTCCTGTTCCATAGACTTCCCTCCACCTGAACCAGCAGCTGAAAAGGAAGGCCAATTTGGAAGGTATGGGGGGAGGGTGGTGTCGGTATGGCCCAGTCAGGTTCTGTCCCATGACACGGTGGAGGCACAGCACAGCATGGCATTATTGAGCACTGGCCAGATCCCAGAGGCTTCCAAATAGGACTTGATTACTCCTCCAGCTTTCTTATCATTCCTTCTCCCTCACTGCTACCAAAATAGATCCTTTTGGAGAGATTTTGCAGGTCAGAACATTCGCTGGCACTTCCCTTAGATAGCGTGGAAGGGTGGGGACGTCTGGAGAGCTAGCCACATCTTCCTCTGCTAAAATGACACTTGGCTTGACGTGTGAGGAAGCACCAGAGACTCCGAGTTTGAGCTGTTAGCTGTAGCAATTGCTTAGAAGTAGGGCTTTGCGTTGAGTTCTGTGTCTCTGGCAGGACTTGAGGGGAGGGTATACAGGTGGGAGAAAAGCAGATTTCATTGAGTGTAGTTGTACATATGTTTGTCCTCATAGATTCTATGTCCGAAGCCCGTCCATGTCCGGCCCCCAATGCCACCGCGTTATCCTGCTCCTTATGGTGAGAGGATGTCTCCAAACCAGCTCTGCAGTGTCCCGGTATGTAGCCTCACAGCCTGACCCAGCCAGGCACTGCCTATGTCCTGGGTCCTGCCTGGCGGATCACTGCTAGGGTAGAGCCATGCTGACTTCTGAGTGTCATGTGTCCTTTTTAAAAAACAATTTCTATATTTCAATTTCTGTCCCCAGGTCAGATTACGTAGTTCATTTGTGTCATAACTCTTTAAGTAAAGCTCACTCTCATCAGCTTGTTCCTCAGTCTTTTGTTTCTCTTCATGTTTCATGGCCATGTTTCTAGCATTCCATAATAATAGCAGTACTTTCATGTGTTAAGTGAAAAGCTTTGCAGTTGGAGAGTGTCCACATCCAAATTTACACTCCATTTCTCTTGAGAGCCCTTATAGAGTTACCTGTTTTCATAATATGGATGTACTTTTCCCCTTTTTTTATTGTAGAATTCTTCCCTTCTGGGCCCTCCTTTTCCCAGTGCTGCTCCTATTCTCAGCCCCCTGCAGAGAGCACAGCTCCTTGGCGGAGCTCAGGTAAGCCTGTGTTGGACGCCGCCAGGGCCAGCCTTGCCTGCTGTCCTGAGTGTCAGAGGTGCTGGCCCCTTCTTGCCCTTCATCGCTATTATTGTTCCCGTGGAGTTATTACTGGAAACAGTTTTGGCCTCACCATGGTTGAGCAGGGGCGGGGCATGTGGGCAGATCGGAGCTGAGCTCTTGTCCTCTCATAGCTGCAGCCTGGACGGATGTCTCCCAGCCAGTTTGCACGGGTTCCTGGGTTCGTCGGGAGCCCGCTTGCTGCCATGAATCCCAAGCTGCTGCAGGGGCGAGTCGGACAGATGCTCCCCCCAGCACCAGGCTTCCGTGCCTTTTTCGGCGCCCCACCCCCCGCCACTCCACCTCCACAGCCACACTCTGCTGGCCCAGGCCCCCATCTACAAACCCTAAGGTACGGAAACTAAATATGCCCGCCTCTGTTGGTTCCAGTGTAAAAGCCTCTGGACATTTGCTGAGTGAAACATGTGGAGATGCTTTTGGGTCCTCCACTTAGCAGTGAGGAGCATGTTTGAGAGCCTAGGGGCTTTTACATTTCCCTTAAGGGTCTTGTGTCTCTGTACGTTTGTATCCGTTAATTACCTGATACCTGATAATTGCTTCTTTTAAAGTTATTTATGTGTCTCCCTTAATGTTTACCTAACAGATACCCAAAGAACTGACATAGCCATGCTTAGAATTTAGCTAATTCTGTGCTAGCCCACTTCTGTTCTTCCACCATGGTTTTATAGCAAGAGGGGCTGTGTTTTGTTGTATATCATTCTCAAGAGAAACAACAAATAGAAGATACAGAGTTTATTTTAAGGAGTTGGCTGGCAGGTGTGATTATAGAGCTGACAGGTCATAGATCCATAGGGCAGGCAACAGGCTAAAAATTTCCTAAGTGCTGAGGTTGGAGGCTTAAGTCTAAAGATGCAGGCCAGCAGGCTGGAGGCACAGGCCAGGCTTCTGTGCTCCGGTTGGTACAGAGCGCCCCTCAGGCCTCTAACTCATTGAGCAAGGGCCACCCCCACATGGAGGTTTGGAGGACCGCCTCTTTCTCTTACTACAGCTAGTTGTAAACATTGACCCACATGCATGAGTGCCTTCATGGCAGCAGCTGAGCCAGGTTCTGATCAGATAACTGCACCCTTTGTGGCATAGCCAAGCTGTTGTGAAACTAACCTTCACCCTGGATTTCCTCTGTCATTCTCATGATTAAAACTGAGTTCAGTAAACCTTTTAGATATTTGTACTAAACAAGACTCCCCCCAGTAAAATTGTATACCGCTAATTGCTAATTTCCTGAAATTACATGACCATCCTCTTAAAAATTAAAAATTGGCTTTTCTGGAAAACATGTAAAAATCACAACTCTTTTGCTGTAAAAGTGTCCTTAGAGTAGGTTCTGCTCAGCGCCATGAATGAGTCGTATGAAGCCAGCCCTCCTGACACCCTCAGTGTGACAGCTTTGAGAGCCCTGCTTCCTCTCCCTCAGGTCTCAGGCCCCTGTGTTCAGAGCAGACACCACGCACCTGCACCCCCAGCACCGGCGACTCTTGCACCTGAGGCAGCAACAGAGCAGGAAGTAAGTCCTTGTCCTCTTCTGGGTTCTGTGGCAGGCCCCGTGCTGTCTCTGCTCCTGTGTTTGCTTCTGTGGAGCTGATTTTACTGGTAAACTTGTATCATAGCTGCTGCTAAGTTGTGATTTGGCTACACTGCTGTCTAATCACAGTTGATCAGTGAACTTCCAGCCTGTCACAGCTCTTCAGTCACCAGTGGGGTTTCTTTAGGAAGCATTTCATGCCCCCTTGAGCTCAGGGCTCCTGTGAGCCCTGAGGCGCTCATTCTGTTATTTTTAACCTCAGATTACATAATCTTTGCTCAATAAATTAAATACGTATCAATATATGTGGGCCTGGCTGTGTACCAGACACTGTGGTGGGTTTTGAGGATTAAAAAAAGAATAGGACAGATAAAGCCTCTACCTTTATGAGTCTATATCAAGTAGTTCTATAATTGTGCAGCTATATAAAATAAGACTGAACATGACTGGGAGGTTTCTTCACCCACCGATTTTATTTTTCTGTGAGTGCATGTGATTCCTTCTCACTTTTCAGAAATATCTTATAATTACATTTCCAGAGGGGTGAAAAGAGGAGCCAGCATGGAGTCTTCTGCGAGACTCAGTACATGCTGTGTAAGAAGTCACACAGTGACTATGCTAAAGCTCTGAACGTCTGCGTGATGGCAGGCATGCACAGCTGTGGAACTCCTTGTGAGGGACCTGGCTGCGAAGAACGGGGGAGATGGCGGGCCAGCTCGTGTGGCAGCATGCACATTAAGATTGGCGGCCTGCTCACTATCAGCGGGCAGAGCTCCCATGGGTCTTTTGGCAAGGCTGCAGGGTATAGCTTCTTGAGAGAATCCAGCAGTAGAAGGTAGAAGTTGAAAACATGTCAGTCCACATCCTAGCAGTTCCACTTTTAAGTGTATTCCAGGGTATATTAGAGAGTCACTAAATATGCAAAACACTGTTGAGTAAAGAAGCAGGTAGCAGTTATGTCTACTGCCATTTATGTAAGATACAAAGATGTATGGAATGATAGTACGGAACGATAGAAGACAGATGCATGAGTAATGCAGGAATGGAACATCTCAGGGAGGATTCTTAATGTGGCAGACAGATGCAGAGTCATGGAGGGGGTCAGTACTTTGCAGCTGTATCATCTGATCTGCCGGGCTGTGTTGGGATACACTGCTGTCTACTCACAGTTGGTCAGCGAACTTCCAGCCTGTCACAGCTCTTTTGATCATCAGTTGGGTTTCTTTAGGAAGCATTTTATGCCCTTTGCCAGGCCAAAAGACCAAAAACTAGAGCTTTACAAATCTTTGGGGAAGATTCACGGCACGGGCAGGGGAGGGGCTCCTGTGGGCAGGCTCCTGCTGGGCAGTAGCCCCATGGTAAAGCCCTGTGCCTGGCTTGTCTGAGGCCCTGGCCCCATCTCCAGCAGCAAGTGGAAAGAAGCTGTGGACCAGAGGACCCAAGAGGGCCTTCACCTGTAAACGTAGCCGTGTATTACTGTAATACTATAAAAGTCCAGCAGACGTGGCCGGATTTTTCCATTAAGCCTGGATAGTGGATGGGTATTTCATGATTCTTAGTAAGTTAGAGAAGGACTGTGTACACTTTACAGTTTGATCTGTGTTGAATCTCATCTACATGTGGATGCCTCTGACTGCCCTGGGCTGCAACCTGTTGTCTCGAGGTGGAACCAGAAAAGCCACCTGCCAGAGTGTGCTGGAGCGCACGCAGAGCCTGTGGCCCCTTTTTTACTGTATTGCTTGTGAAAAGGAAGGCTGATGCTCCTGTGTGGTGAGTACCTCTCCTTCTTGTTTTCTAGTCAGCATCGGAGCCTCAATGGTGCTGGAGAAAGAGGAGGTCACCGCAGTAGTCATCAGGACCACCTCCGGAAGGACCCGTATGCCAACCTCATGTTGCAGCGGGAGAAGGACTGGGTCTCTAAGATCCAGATGATGCAGCTGCAAAGCACTGACCCCTACCTGGATGACTTCTATTATCAGGTGGGCTCCTGGAGGTGGGGGAGATGAACAGTTTGGCCCCTTGCACTAATAAGGATGTTCACTTGAGTACTGCAGAATTGCCGTGCAGCAGGCGCACACATCCTGCCTTCTTAAGTTAGAAAGTCACGAGCTATCTGCTCTCCTAGTAGCATCTCTGTGCCTTCAGCACCCATAATCTAGTTCCACCATTTAAGTCTTAAGATATTTCCAATACCATAGCATTTTTAAGGCTGTGGGTGTTTGGGGGACTTCTGTGTGTTTTGACCTCAATTATGCTGACACTGAGCTGTGTACACGTAGACCAAAAACTAGGTCTTTTAAATAAAGTAAATGGTAGCATCTGCCAGAAGTTAATTGTGGGCTGGAGTTTTAGAATTTGTTGCTAGAGTTTCTTTTCTTTTTTCTTTTTTCCCGCAGAACCAGGGATTGAACTCAGGCCTTGTGCTTGCCAGGGAAGCTCTTAATTCACACTGAGCCATCCCCCTGGCCCGCTAGAGTTTCTTTTTTTAACATCTTCCTGTGTATTTTTTATTGGTACATTTTAGATGTACATGGGGATAGAGTTTCAGATAAGGCACTGTGAAGTGTACCTGTTCCAAGCTGTAGAAGATGAGTTGCAGGTCAAGGGCAGAGTGTTTGCCTCTGGTGCCCAGGCCTGGGTGCGGTCCTGGCCCTGCAGAAGACAAGAACAAAATATGTGCATTTCTAGAGATCAGGTTTTACTACTGCCGCTAGTATGAATTAACTATGTAATGGTAAAAAGTAGTCATGGTCTCTGTGTGTTTCTTCTAATGGTCTTCTTGTGTGGTAGAATTACTTTGAGAAACTGGAGAAACTGTCGGCTGCTGAAGAACTGCAAGGCGAGGGCCCTAAGAAGGAGCGCACCAAGCTCATCACGCCACAGGTGGCTAAGCTGGAGCATGCCTACAAGCCAGGTGAGGGTGCAGGTGCTACGCAGGATGCCCTGCACTGCGCCCACAGTGGAGAGCAGCGCTGCTATGATTGCTGCCATGATTGCGGAGCGCTGCTGTCCTCAGCAGATGCAGAGGTTGGCCTGGCCTTGAGCACAGCTTGAGCGCTTGACTGGTGACCTCTCAGGTCCTTGGAGAAAAGTATTAAATAGTGTTTAAATAGCATTATAGTAATACTGCTTCTTGAGGCTGTTACAATTTGAATTACCTTTATAATAGGTAAGGGCAGGAGCCTTTATGATTTTTTTCTAGTCACTGGGACCAGAAAATGAGAAAGGATGTTTCTGATCATAGAGCTTTATAGTAAACTATTAAACTCCTAATAAAGAGCAGAGAAAAGACATATTTGTGTGCTACCTTTGGCCTTGCTGAGGTGTTCCGTGATTGGTGTTTTTGTCCTACAGTGCAGTTTGAGGGTTCCCTGGGAAAGCTCACTGTCTCCAGCGTGAACAATCCTCGAAAAATGATTGATGCTGTTGTGACTTTGCGGACTGAGGATGACGTAAGTCAGCACATTTGCTTTTTTTTTTTTTTTTTTAGGACAGGATCTACAGGGTCTCACTGTGTAGATCAGACTCAGTGATTTTCCTGTTTTCAGCCTCCTGGTGCTCTGATTACACCACGCCCAGTCGCAATCCATGTCTCAGCTCGCCCCAGGGGTGGGGCTGGCAGGACACGCCAGTCTCTGCACTCTGCCTAAGCAGGCGCTTTGGTCCACTGAGCTATCTCTGGTCGGCCTCAGCACATTTGCATTTTAAGAGCATCTAGTTATCCCCAGCCCTTTTGGGGCTGCTGTGGGATGTGCTCAGATGCACAGAGCTGTTTGTGGTCTGACCTGGCTCGTCCAGTCTTGCTGGTTCCCAAGGGTGTGCTGAGATGGTAGCACCTCCGTTTCTAAGGCCACCCGTCAGGGCTTGGGGACAGCAGTCTTTAGCCTGCCTGTTCTGGCTACCAACAGTATCTTTTGACTCCAGAAGCAGTTCATAGCATCTTTCCTGTGTGTTTTCAGATGGTCCTCTGGTCTTTCCTTCCCGGGTACACTCAGCGGTTACCCTTGGCATGTCTCTGAGCTCAGTCTCGTAGTTTCTGAACACCTTGGTCCAGTGAACCACTTGGCCTTTGCCCATACCAATGTTGTGGACAAGGTGGTTTTCAGACCGCCATGTTTCATAGTTGCACCGTGGTTGGTGATTTGTACTTGGCAGAGGCAGAGTTTATACTGAATGTTCACATCTTTTTTAGGAGACAAAAGAAAAACAGGTTCGGGACAAGAGAAGAAAAACACTTGTCATAATTGAGAAAGTAAGTTTTAGAATTTGTTAGTAGGGTTTAGATAAGTATGGGGGGGCGGGTGGTGTATATAGCTCAGCAGTGCAGTGCCTGCCTGGTAAGCATGAGGCTCTGAGTTTGATTCCTGGTACCAAAGGAAAAACAAATGTGTGTGTCCCCAAAAATGAAGAGCAGGCAGTAAGGCAGTGTTTGCTTTCAGTTAAGAACAGCTTCTTGGACCTGGGAGATGGCTTAGTAGAATAAGTGCTTCCCTGGCAAGCACAAGGGCCTGAGTTCAATCCTTGGTTCCCCCCAAAAAAAGAATAGCTTCTTATCACAAGCCTGTCCCTTCAGGAGGGCTGGTGCTCTGGCTTGCCTGTGGTGGGAAGAGCACTGCTGTTCAAGGTGGAAATGTGGGGTCCTGTTCCAGTGTATTCAGTTAATAGCTGCGTGTCTTGAGGAGGTCAGCACTCTCAGCCTGATAAAATGGAAACAAAGGTTACATTGTTTTGCATATTGATTACCTAAGTGAGCTCACAGGTATGTATTGGACACTCCTGGCAGAACCAAGGATTGAACTCAGGCCCTTGTACTTGCCAGGGAAGCACTTATTTTACTGAACCATCTCCCCAGCTCCTTGTGAGAGGATTTAGAAAGTCATTATTTTGCTTGTTTTCAGCTGCTAGGTTGGGTCAGGGAGGGGCAAAGAATGGCACTTGAAGAATTGTAAGTTGCTTTGTGTTTTTCTGCATTTACTTTTTTTTTTTTTTTTTTTTACAGTACCAGGGATTGAACTCAGGCCCTTGCACTTGCCAAGCAAGTGCTTATTCTACTGAGCCATCTCCCCAGCCCCTTTTCTGCATTTAAAGAGCAATTTTTTTCACAGTTCAAGTTTGCTGGGGGTTTTCACTCTTGAGTTTGAGGCAATTAATCTTCCACAGTGAGGTTATCACTGATGCCTGTGAGCCCTGCCTGGTGCTGTGGCCTGCTTCACTGCCCTCTCATCTCTCCTAGACCTATAGTCTACTCCTGGATGTGGAAGATTATGAAAGGCGCTATCTCCTGAGTCTCGAAGAGGAGCGGCCTGCCCTGGTGGATGAAAGAAAGCACAAAATCTGTGGCATGTACGACAACTTGCGGGGCAAGCTGCCTGGCCAAGACAGGTGAGCTGTACCCATGAGCAGCGTGTACAGAAGCACACATATGCACTCAGCTTCACTGACTTCTTCTGCCGAACTGAGTTTACTGTTCCTACCATTCCTAGGGTGAAAAACAGGACACCCTGAGCTTCCCAGCAAATACAGTGTCTACTAGGGATGGTGCAGATACTAGACATTTGGCAGGGAACCCTTAGATTCCCTTGGGAGCGCCTAGGGTCTAATTACTAGTGTGTGTCAGTGTTTAGCCTTGTAGTCCTTTTCTGTTATTGTTTGAGACTGGGTCCCACTCTGTGCTTGAGCCCTGACCTTTTGGTGATCCTTCTGCCTCAGCCTGCCAAGTGCTAAGATTATAAGGTATGCCAGCAGACCTGGCCCTCAACTTATAATCTTTGGGGCTGGGGAGATAGCTTAGTGGCATAAGTGCCTCCCTGGCAAGCACAAGTTTGATCCCTGATACCACAAAAAAAACTAAAATAAACAGAAAGCTTTGTAATCTTTGTATTTGTGCTTTCCTTCTAAGATGGGGACTGTTGGGGCTGAGGAGTTGGCTCAGTAGAATAAGTGCTTCCCTGGCAAGTGCAAGAGTCTGAGTTCAATCCCCAGTTCTGCCAAAATAAAAAAAATAAGATGGGGACTGTCCACATTTCAGCATCTGGAGAGTCCACGGAATGTGTGTGCCATAGAGGCCACGCCCTTAGCTTCTCGCATGTCTCTGTCATTTCTCTTTCACCTGTTATCCGAGGCAGAGCCCCGCTGATGGTGGATGTTCTGTGAACCCCAGACACTTTACAAATGTGAGAGGTCTATGGGCTGGGGAGATGGCTCAGTGGAATAAGTGCTTCCCTGGAAAGCACAAGGGCCTAAGTTCAATCCCTGGTACCGCATAAAAAAAAAAATAAATAAACAAATGTGAGAGGTCTACCTTGCCTGAGAGGTTCTTTTCCCTTTGCCTTGTCATGAAAACTGTTGATTCTTCAAAGCCAGGACATGGAAAACGCACATAGCCACCAGCACTTTCCACACAGGCCCTGTAGGGTAGGCCTGTGGGGAAAAGAGGTCTCTGCAGGCTGACCCTGGGTGTGGCCTTTCAGATACCCGCAGTGTACATTTATTGACACAAGTCTTAACAGTAAGTGAAAATAACACCAATTTGCAAAACTGTAATAACTTCGTGGGCCCGTTTTATGATAGAAAAATATGAGGGGCCAGGGAGATAGCTCAGTAGAATAAGCACTTGCCTGGCAAGGATAGGGTCCTGAGTTCAATCCCCAGAACTGAAAAAAAAAAAAAAAGAAAAATATGTATTGCACAGCAAAAAAGGTCTTCAAACTGTTAACACTTTTAAAGGTAACAAGTCAGATTATAAATGATGTCTTGTGCTTTTATGTTTTTATATACATAGAATACTTTTATAGATTACTTAAAAATGAATCATGGAAATTAGGCACATACTTGGATCAAGTGTGGTTAATGTGTGATTTGTGAAATGGTGGTCAGTGACATTGGGAAGCGGGGGCCTGGCTTCCCACTGCGTGGCTTGTGTTGGAGAAGTCATGCTCAGCCCTGCAGCACAGGTTTCCTTGTCTGAAGAGGACTGTGGCTGAGGACGAGGCTCTTGTTGACCAGAGTTTGTATTTTTGTTCCCCCGCAGGCCCAGTGACGACCACTTTGTCCAAATTATGTGCATCCGAAAAGGGAAGAGAATGGTTGCCCGCATTCTCCCTTTCCTCTCCACAGAGCAGGCGGCTGACATCCTCATGACCACCACGAGGAACCTCCCTTTCCTCATCAAGAAGGATGCCCAGGATGAGGTGATCGCTGGGGGCATCTTTTCTTATAGGTTTCTCTAGCGTCTCCTCCCCTCTGCTTTGTCTTGCCAAAGCTTTGACCATAGGAGGCGACTAAAGCAAAGCCCTGCGCTCCCCAGTACTGTGTTTTGGTCTCATTTCTGGTGGAGCAAACAGTGTCCTTAAATGTAAGGACCTAAATGGTTCCACCATGACCTGACACAGCTGTGGAGGTGTAGTCTGCAAGAATTGCTTGCGAAGTAACGATCACTTGACCCTCTCACAAATGTAGAAAAGATGAGTTGGGCTCTTATATTTCTAGCAAGGTCTGCAGCTGAATCGGACACTTGTCTCAGTGCCTGTGTGAGTACAGCACTGCTCTGCGGGTCTGTGTCAGCATTAGCTGGCCTGTAGCCTGAATTGACAGGCTCCCGCAAGTCAGGCCAGTTTGAATAATTTTAAGATTTGAGCCATGTGATACTGGAAATACTCCTGTCATCAAGTTTGCGAATTTCTCTTGGCTTAGAATTTCTGCTTGGGGCCAGGGAGATGGCTCAGTAAAATAAGCACTTCCCTGGTGGTGAAAGAGCCTGAGTTCAATCCCCAGTTCCTCAAAAAAAAAATAATAATAATAATTTCTCTCTGCTTATCCACAGCCAACCTCTTGAAACAGTAGCAAATTTTACAATAATTTTAGAAAGTTCAGAACAAGAAATTGATAAAGGTAGGGGAGAGGACAAATACTGAGAGATTAACAAAAAAAATATATGAGTGAATCTGTTATTGTCCACTACAAGTTGAGTAATAACTACCTGGGTAATTCATCCTGAGAAAACCAAAATGCCAGGGTTCCTAATAAGTGGTATACTATGGAAGAGTTGGAAATAATTCCTTTAGTTCAATAATTCCTATCAATCCCTAGTACCAAAATTCCTTGAAATTTCAGCATGTAGAAAAATAAATAATTTTTTAAAAAGGAATTTCAATTAGTCCTGGTGTGATGGCACAAGCTGGTAATCCCAGCACTCAGGAGGCTGAGGTGGGAGGATCAGGATCATTCAAGACCAGCCTGGGTACAAAGTGAGCCCAATGCCAGCTGAACTGTGTAGTGAGAACCTGTGTCAAAAAAAAGGGGGGCCAGGAGATAGCTCAGTAGAATGAATAAACGTTTCCCTAGCAAGCACAAGGGCCTGAGTTCAATCCCTGGTTCCACCAAAAAAAAAACCAGAAAAGTAAGTTTAAGCTTCATCATTGGAAAATGGGAAGTGGAGTGAGATGTGTATTTTTGAAAGATTCTGAGAATGGAAAATGGGCCAAAGAAAAATTTTAACAAATTGAGGTTTATTCTAGAAAATAGAAAACAAGATTGTAAAGTTCTAGCAATTCTGCAACAGATATGGATTGATTACATTACTTAGTACCAGGCACTAGTTTACCCCAAATTTAGTGCCTTGTTCTAAATGTTAAAAGCTGGGAACACAGAAGTGCCTGCCTTTCTGGAGCTGTTCCACTATTGAACAAAGCAAGGTGAAATACAGAGGCTGAGGTTCTAACCTTTGTGCACTACAGAAAGAACGTAGATTATGTTTCTGAAAACCTTTTTCTGGAAATTCCAGGTGGCTCTGGGCCTGAGCCTGAAAGGTACAGAATAATCCTGGAGTATCTCATATCAAAAGCAAGAAAAGGACTAGGAAGATAGTTTAGAGGTTAAGTACCTGCCTGGCAAGTACAAGGTCCTGAGTTCAATCCCTAATACCAAAAAAGAAAAAAAGCAAGGAAAGTAGTTGGGTGTGGCACATGCCTATAGTCCCAGCATGCATTTGACAGGCTGAGGCAGAAGAATCACTTCGAGTTTCAAGCCAACCTGGGCTACAAAGTGAGAACCTGTCTCAAAAAACAAGTGGCGGGGTCTGGAGATAGCTCAGTTGATGAAGCGCTTGCCAGGTCCAGAGTTCAATCCACAGTAATCTGGTAATACGAAAGTCTTTATAGAATTTCAATTAATAAATGGAAACAGCTAATAAAAATAGAAAAGAATGTTTCTGTAAGCCTTAGTGGAACAGCAGTCTAGATCCAGTCCCCTGGAGTGTGTGGTTCACAGCAGTTGCAGGAAAGTAGAGCACACGGCAGAGCGCTGTTGGCCGAGCCAAGCCCAGCGACCCACAACTTCTTCAACAACTGAGCAGCACAAGAGGAAGACGCACCAGGGGCCAAAGACTTCTTAGGGTTTGGGGGTTTGTTTGTTTGCTTGTTTTTTTGTGTTTGGCCCAGGGTCTCACTCCGCAACTGGGACTTGTAGTGATCCTATTTCAACCTCCCCAGAGCTGGGATTACAGGCGTGCACCACCACGCCCTTCTTAGGGTTTTTAGAGTGTGATCTGCAAATGTATAGAGTGAATATGGTTTGACTCTAGAGAAGAGATCTGCTAAAAGCTGTGTTTGAGTCAGAGAAATTGGGATTTGGAGCAGCTGCTAGTGAATGGTAAGAAGTGTCTGGTGGTCTTCAGTGTACTATATGAGTGGCTTTGTTAGCAACACAGATACAGACTGAGGATGGGCTTGGGAGGTTCATGTAGGTCTCACCTGTACATCTGATATCTGGACTCGCTGTGAGCCCTGGCACCCTTTGGCCAGGCGCTGGTAGGCGGAGGGAAGGCAGGAGCAGCCGTGGTGATGCTCTATTTGCTTCCCTAGGTCCTGCCGTGCTTACTGAGCCCCTTCTCTGTGCTCCTGTATCACCTGCCATCAGTGACTGTCATGAGCCTCCTACAACAGCTAATGAACCTACCTCAGAGTGCAGCTGCACCCGCGCCCTGCAGTCCTCACCTCACTGCTGTGCTCCAGAACAAGGTGCCCTACACTGCTGTCCCTCTCCAAACTCAGGAGGGCCTAGGTCACAGGAAGCATGACTGCTGGCTGCAGCTCTGGAAGGCCTCTTAGGAGCAGTCAGGACTTGGGCTAGCTCCTGCAGCCCATCTCGGAACAGATTGCTCATTCTGATATCAGGCTCCAGGCTGGGTCCTCCCGCTCTCCACCCCTATCAGTGCAGCCCCCCACACTGTGATTGATAGGGCCTGATGCAGCTGTGGGGGTTGAAGCCTTGGCAATGGTCAGGATGAGGGGAAATGAGAAAGGGGTGGTGTGGCCAGCTGTGCTCCCAGGGGCCTTTGCTATAAGAGCAGCTACGCATGGGAGCACACCCACCGCCGGCAGCTGCGCACAGGCCTCTGTCCTGTGGCACTGTCACCGCAGGTGGAGTCAGTTGTGGCTGCAGAGTAGGGCTGATGTAGGAGACTAGCTAACAATCCGAAGAGCCCCAAAGGAAATGCAGTCTAAAGGGGAGCCAGAGTCTAGCAGACCAGGCCTCAGCCCTGTCCTGCCTTCTCTAGCATCAGGCTCCTGGGTAGATAGTCTTGCTTGGCTGGGCTGGGCACAGGTATAGTAATGCAGTGCTCTCAAAAGCTGTGCCGTGTAGGATGGGGAAAACTGCCACCTCAGGGCTTTCTACCCTTGGCCCTGGAAACCCCAAAGTGCCACATCTGGGGACATACAGGGTTGTGGAGCATTGGGTGACACCAGTCCCTTCTGGTGTTGGCAAAAGCAGTAGGAAACCACAAGATTGGGGCCAGCCAGATAGATCTGCATGTAAAGCGCCTGCTTAGGCAGAGGGCAGTGACCAGGATTGATCCCCAGTGTGCTGTGCTAGACCTGCCCCCAGGGCATGCTGAGACAGCAACTAATACTGGGTGTGGTCTTGCATGCCTATAATCCCAGCACTTGGGAGGCTGAGCATAATTGCTATGAGTCCGGTCCATGCAGTGAGTCCCTGTAGACTCTGTAGACCCTGTCCTAAATACATAACGCAAAAGAAAAGTACAGATCACACGGGATTACATTGCCGGGTGCTTTCTAAATCTGCGTGTAGTGGATGAGAGCAAGTATGTGATGCCTATGCTTACCCATCAGGAAGCCCTTGCCTGCTGCCTCTCACTGGTCTCCCTCCCCATGTCCCTGGGGGTCTTTCCTTTGTTGGGCCCTCTCAGCTCCAAGCAGTGTCCCATCCCCCTCCCTACTTTTCCTGTCTTCTACTGGGCTGTTTTTATTTAGGGTTTCTCATGTGAGAGAAACCATACGGTATTTACCCTTCGTATGAGTTCAGTTAGCACTATGCTGTTGAGATGCATCCGCATCCAGTCCATCGCGTATGAAGCGTATAAATACCACAGCACATCTCATCCCCTGTGGATAGTACATAGGCCACATCCATGTGGTCCTTGAGAATTCTTTAACTCCTTCAGGGAGATACTGACTGGGGCAGTGGGATTTCTGGTTTTAGTCTTGTTTCGTTTCTTGATGGAGTAAGGTGGAATCTCAGTGCGGTTCTAGTTTGTGTCTCTGCTGGCCAGCGAGGTGGACTGCCTTTTCACGTGTTTATTGGCCAGTTGTCCTGAGAGGTGTCTGCTCACCTGACTTGCCCAGTTTTTGACGGGCTCGTACATTTGGGGGGTCCTAAATATTGAGGTCCTATGTTCTGAGTATTGGTCTGTGTTCAGGGGTAGCTGACAGCAGTCCTTCCTGTGCCGACTGTTGGGTACTTCCTGCCCTGCGCAATTTTCAGCTTGATGCCATTCTGTTGCTGCTGCCACGTGTTCTTACACTGGGCTGTGGGAGTGTCCCCCCCCAGGCTGTATGCAAAAGTTTTACCTCTTTTATCTTCCATCAGATTCATTGTTTGTTTGTTTTTTTCTTTTTTGTTGTTCCTTTTTGTGGTACTGGGGATGGAACTTGGGACTTTGCACTTGCCAGGCAGGTGCTTATGCTATTGAGCTATCTCCCCAGCCCAGATTTGATATTTTTATATTTTGATCCGTTTTTATTTTATTTTAGTAGCGGGTAAGTGATTGGGTTTGATCCCTTCTGCATGTGGAAGCCAGTTTTCCCAGCACCATTTGTTAAAGAGGCTGTCTTTTGGGCCAGGGAGATAGCTCAGTGGCACAGTGTGTGCGTGGCAAATGTGCAGCTGAGTTTGATCCCAATACCAAAAAAAAAAAAAATTTTTTTTAGGATTGCTTTTTTTTTTTTTAATAGGCACAATGTTAGCATTTTTATTTTATTTTTTAATGTTTTTACAATTTAATAATTGTGTTCTTTATGAACGTTGTCATATGTGCAGCAGTATTCCAGCTGGAGTTTTCCTGATTGGTCTGTACTCTTCGGTATGTGTAAGAAGTTGCTATATGAAACATCTGTCCAACTATAGGACTGCTTTTTCCTTGAGTGCTCTTGGTTTTTTGATGTGGATTGCAGTGAATGTGGGTGTCATTTTGGTGGTATGGCCGTTCTGAGTATTGGTCCTACCCACCCAAGTAAGGGGATGTCTTTCCATTTTCTGATTTCATCTTTAGTCTTTTTTTCCAGCATTCTTAAGTCCTCCTTGCATGCCCATAGTGAAGCCGGGCTGGTCAGAATGAACGATACTTTTCTTGACTTGCTGATTTCTGTCTGTTGTTTTTGCATGTATATCCATTCAGGTAATCGCCCTGCTGTCTTCTTGTTAGCTCCCGTCTGGTCTGGGTACTAGGGCAACACTAGCTCCAGGAGTCCTAGACACCCCCTCCCTTTCAGCCCCTTGACAGAGTGCAAGGAGTACTAGTGCTGGTCCAGCCCCACAGTCCTGGTGGAAATTCCATCAGCCCAGGGCTTTACTTAGTTGGTAAGGTGTTTATTACTGCCTCTTTTTCATTGCTTATTTTATGTTCTACTAAAGGTTTTTGTATTTTCTTGGCTCAATTTTGATTTCAAATGTATCTAGGAATTTCCATTTCTTCTAGGTTCTCCAGGTTATTGGAATATAAATTTTCGAAATAGTTCCTACAATTCTCTGAATTTTGTCAGCATCTGTTGTAATTTTACCGTTTTCATTTTTAAGTGCACCAATGTTGATTTTTCTTTCATGAAAGGAAGTTTGTGGAACAGAGCAGTTTATCCTCAAGAAGGTGAACTTAGAAAGGAGGTGGGAATCCCAGGATATTGCCAGTTTCCTGTAGAATCGTGATTGCATGCGCTTAACCTATGGCTTCTTGTGCCTGTTTATACTTTCATTCTGTGCCCCTGTAGATAGCTGTTACTGCCCACAGAGGGAAACAAGTCATCAGTGTATTTTAGTCTCTACTCAAGTCACTGAATGGTTTTGTTTTGCTTTGTTTTGCTTTGCTCTGTGTCTTTTTGAGATGGGGTCTTGCTTTGTACTTTACACTGGCCTTGGCCTGTAGCCCAGGCTGGTCTCTGACTCATAGTAGTCCTCCTGCCTCAGCCTCCCAAGTGTTGTATTCACAGGTGTGCACCACTGCACCTGGCTCATGCTGCTAAGTTTTAATGATTGTAGTGATGGTGTTTGGATCTGTTTATCCTCCTTCCTTTTTCATTTTGTAGACCCCTGTTCACCTCCTGTTCTAAGCCCCTACATCTGCATTCATTTCCATTTCTTTTCCTTTTTGAAGAAATTTTCTCCTTACATCTTGATCTGATTTTTCCCTTGGCCTTGATTTCTTATAGTTCCTGACATCTCTTTATGTTTAATCTAAGTATCTTTCTCATTTAATGTTTTTTGCTATGAATATTGCATTGACTTTCCATCTTTATTTAGTTCTGGTAGCAAAACAGGCAAAGCCACCCTGATGTCCCTGGTGGGGAAGTGTCCCACCCACTGTCTCCTGGGCCATGTTTTCCTCCTCTGCTAAAGAGGCCCGGGGGCTTGGATCCAGGCCCTATAGTCCCTGTTCAGCAGGCGGGGTACTGAGTGGCTCCCTGTGTCCACAGTTTGGCCTGTCACTGCTGCTCACCCTCTTGAGCCGTGGGGAAGACCTGCAGCGCCTGGAGCCTGCCACGGAGCCTGCGCAGCGTGACCAGTGGTCAGTACCACCGTTCGCGCCAAACCCCACCTGGTGCTACTGGTTTACTCAAGCTTCTCACCATAGCTGTGCTCTCCTGCCAGGACGGAGGTGATGTTCATGGCCACCAGGGAGCTCCTGCGGATTCCCCAGGCAGCCTTGGCCAAGCCTGTCTCGATGCCCACCAACTTGGTGTCCCTTTTCTCTCGCTACGTTGACCAGCAGAAACTGAACTTGCTGGAAACAAAGCTGCAGTGAGTGCGGGACAGGACCAGTGACTCACTAGTGGTGGGGTCGGTTGGGGGGGTGCCTGTGGGGGTCCAGGGTCTGTAACCAGAGCACAGTGCCCTGGTCCCCCACAGGAGCAGCACAGGGCAGGCTGAGGAGGCCCTGGGCTGGGCGCTGCACAGCACAGACACAGCTCCTTTGTGTCTCCGCCTTCAGGCTGGTCCAGGGGATCCGTTGAGAGCTCTGGTTGACACCCTACCTCCTGTGGCTGCCACCTGCACTGCTGCGCCTGCCCACCAAGGCAGGGAGTGACACCTCCCAAGCAGATGTGTGGGCTGGCTCAAGGCCTGGGCTTCCAGGCTCTGGGCAGTGTGGCCTTCCCTGGGCGGCTCTCCTTCTGGGCTCTACCCTGTTTCCTTTCTGCATGTCCTCCCTTCTCTCGGCTCTCCATGGTATTGTGATCCTTTGCCCTAGAAAACACCCCCTGTATCCACTACACTGCCCACCTCCCCATAAACCACAGCCTTCTGAGGGCATCCTTCCCTCACACCGCTGAAGACACTGTCCTGTAAGGTAACTTCAGGAGAGCCAGTCAAGTAGACCTCAAGGCAGATTGGTACACCCACACATGTGCAATTTCGTGGTTTTGGCCCCTGAAAGTTTTAGATTGAAGAGTCCTCAGTGCCGCGTACCTCCACTGAACACAATGCCAGCAGCCTCGCTGTTCTCCTGGGGCTCCTCCTCACAGCCCAGGTCCAGGGCACGCAGCACTTTGAATGAAGTCCGTACCTGGCTGCTGCCCGCTCTAGCCCAGAGGTCCTCCTACTCCTGCCCATGTCCCCTCATCTATCCCTCCTCAGCAGGAGCAGCCACTTCTTGGGCTCCAGCACAGTGGTAGCATCCTCATCCCCTCCCCCACTTCCCCAGAACCTGCTCCACCCTGTCAGCATTGCTCTACC
Source organism: Ctenomys sociabilis (assembly GCA_004027165.1). Lineage (NCBI taxonomy): Eukaryota > Metazoa > Chordata > Mammalia > Rodentia > Ctenomyidae > Ctenomys > Ctenomys sociabilis. The sequence continues at coordinate 38,525 of PVKA01001918.1, read as the reverse complement.
CTGTCAGCACTGCATCTGTCACTCGTCCCCCTACACAGCAGCAAGGACAAGGCTCAGATCCCTGCTGGCCCCAGCCTGGAAAAGCCGAGACCCAGATTCATCCTCATGGCCGTCCTGACCTCAGTCCTACTGCCCTTGCCTTTCGAGTGTCATGGGGTCGGACTGGCCTCCTGCAGGAGTGACAGTTTGTCCTTCCTCCATGATACCGGCCAGCTGTCCTCCCAGCCCAGCTCCACCAGCATCCCAGCCGCCTCGCGCCCTGCGACAGCTACTGACTCCCGCCCATGTGGCTCCCCCTCGCAGCCCATCAGGTGAACACTTGATGGGCATTTTTTCCTGACTGTGCTTTATCTTGTTTGGTTCTGATTAATGAAAATAAAGGTTTCTAAATTTACATTTTTATAGGATATTGTAAATAAAAACAAATTGTATAATGCAAGGAGGCTTTGCGTGTTTGTGTGTTCCACTGGGTCTGTACCGGCTTTGGCTGTGTGTGGAGCGGGCAAAGCTCCAGCACCCTGATGCTGGAATTGCAGGGCTATGGCTCCTCAGGCTTCGTGTCTGTTGTGTTGCAGACACTTCTGTAAATGCTCAAGGAAAAGGTGTGTGCTCAAGGGAAAGGTGTGTGCTGCCGCACAGGGAAAGCAGGAAATGAGAGCTCTTGTGACACTGGGCGCTGTTTGCATAATGTGCATTGTTTTCCTGATGGTGACACAGGCTTTCACTGGCCTAAGGTGACAGCCAGCAGGCCTCAGAGGGGATGGCGCCACCCGGCTGCTGAGGGGTAAGAACACATCGTGATTCCAGCACTCAGGAAGCGAGTTTGAGCTCAGCCCTGGCAACTTAGTAAGACCCCTGCTCTAAGATGACTGGAGATACAGCTCGGGAGAGTGTCCTAGGTTCAGAAAGGGGTACTTCCTGGCATGTGAGCCGTGCTTCATGTGACACAGGCTGGCTTCAGAGTCACGCATTCTTAGCTCTTGCTTGAGGTGCTTTAACATTTCTTGAAAACTTAACAAAGGGCAATGGTTCCCTGCTAAATGCAAGTCAAAAGTAGTCACACTGAGTGTTGGCTAGATAGTTCACAGCAGTTGGCATGGCCGGGAACTGACTGGCTGTACATACAGTCTGCATATAGGAGAAGTAGCAGACCCTGCTGAGAGACAAGGACAGTAAGCCTCGCAGGTGATGGTAAGAGGAAGATGCATAACTTTGCAGATGGAAGTAAGCAAAGGTAGGTCAACACCTACCTCATCAGAGAGGCTTCAGTTGATCAGTTTATTGAAAAGTAGTGCCAGTAAGAATTTGAGCATCCCACTCACCAATGAGAATAACCCTCTTTCTCTGAAAAGTTCTTTGTTGATGTGAAGAACTTCCTGTGGCCTTTGCCCAGTTGATCTGGCTATAGAAATCTAAACAAACATTACAAAGCAAAGATAGGACAGCGTGGCTGGGTGCTGCGTCCCTGTAATCCCAGTCACTCCAGAGGTGGAGGTAGGAGGACTGCTAGCCCAAGGACAGTGAGTCACCGAGCAGGCCCTGCTTACGGCAGGAGCAGGAGTGGCCAGGGTGGCATGGCCATCCACACAAGACCCTTTCGCAAAAGTTTTTAAGGGAACACTGCAGCTTTAGAATATAAAAACTATGAACAATCTTTAAGTGTTGAGCACCAACGTGGCATGTATAACTAGAATGTTCAGTCATGGAATGGCCATGATATAAGAAGCATATTGAGGGCTGGAGAGACAGCTCAACAGTGCATGCACCTGGCTGGCAAGTGAAAGGCCTGGGCTCTATCCCCAGTACCACATGCGGTGCTGGCCCCGTGCCCAGCAGGCCACTGAAACTGGGTGTGGTGATGCACACCTGTTAATCCTGGTGCCAGGGAGGCTGAGACAGAAGGGTCATTTAGGAGCCCAAGCTGTGTAGTGAGATCCTGTACCAAATAAATTTTTTTTTATTAAAAACTAAAAGAAGTAGGCCTGCAACACAGTTCAGGGACTCAGAGACCAGGGTTTGATCCCTGTGCTGTGTTGCCTGACCCTCAGGCGCATTGAGCCAGCTACAGAGACCAGATATGGTGGCACACGCTTGTAACCCCAGTCCTGGGAGGCTGGAAACAGGAGGCCACTACAAGTCCAAGCTGCAGAGTGAGACCCTGCACCAAATACATACGTACATACATACGTGAAGCGTGTCAGTGAATGCATCTTCTAACAGAAAAATGCTTGTGGTTGAGGAAGAGAATATTGGAAGGCAGTCTTACATGTTACTAGTGTGGGGGCTGGGGAGATGGCTCAGCACAATAAGTACTTCCCTGACAAGCACAAGGGCCTAAGTTCAGTTCCCTGGTTCCGCAAAAAAAAAGTTACTGCTTTTTTTTTGAATTGAGGGGTTGGGATGTTTGGGGAATATGCTTTTGCTTTTCAGTACTTGCCAAGTTTTTTACTGAGAAAACAATTTGTCCTCTTAGAAAAAAACATTTTAAGAAAAAGTGTTGAGTTTGGAAAGTACTCAGAGTATGTTAACAAAACTTGCACATGGATGAGCTGAGGGGTCCCAAGGGCTCAAGTGCGGGGGTTCGCTTCTCTATTTCCCAAATTTGTGCACAGTGGGGCATGCACCATAATCATGAAAGGTGGTCATGCTCTAAAAACTGCTAAAAACAGCATCTGTCGGTCTCTGGGGAGGAAATTGGCTCTGGCTGGCTGAGCTGAGCTGTGCTGGGAAGGTGCTGAGGACCTGGACAGGGCCTCGGAGGGCGCCAGCCCAGAGTGAACAGTCAGGCCCTGTCTCCCACCTGGGAGCTTCCGCAGCGACACTGTCACATCGAGGTTGCTGTGTTAAAAACCAGAAAGCTGGGGCCACAGAGATGGCTCAGTAGAATAAGCGTTTTCCTGGCAAGCATAAAAAGAAAACAAACAAACAAAAAAAACCAGAAAGCCCAAGACACAAATTCAATTGGGTGCAGAGATGTCCATTGTGCAGGAAGCAGAACTGGGGAGGCAGGAGGGAGTCCTAGACATTTGTTGTTTTTTTTTTTTTTTTTTTTTTTTTTCAGAACCAGGGATTGAACTCAGGCCCTTGTGGTCTTATTCCACTGAGCCATCTCCCCAGCCCAAGTCTGAGATGTTTCTTCTTCCCCCATGGTGCCTGAGTAGATTAAAGCCTTGATTCCTAAGAAATCAGTTTGTGGGCTTTTCAGAAACCAGTCTGACAATTCAGGGTCAAAACCACCACTCACTGCTTCGTCTGACCTTGCGTTATAGGCAGGGTTGTGCCTAGACCACAGGTTCCTGGCGGCCTCCTTGGGCTGTTAACAAATCGAGGCTGTGCGAAGGCGCTAGAGCATCACTCAGCATGACTTTCCACCTCCTTGTTGTGCAAACTCATTCGGCAAAGCAGTATCAGCTGAGATGTGGAGATACCTAGAAAGGAGCCAGGAGATCCTTGCTGGGTGCACTTTGCCAGGTTCTGTGAACACGGAATCTCTTCAGTTTAAATCTACAGGATGAGAAACTGAAGGAGAGAAAGCCCCTCACGCCCCACGCCTCGGAAAACCCCTGCCCACCTCAGGAACACGGAATCGCCAGTTCTTCTTCACATATGGAGGGCTGGTCTGCGGGTGGAGAGCAGCCAGGTCTCAGGTGGGATTTTGCAGGATCCCACTCTGCACTGCTGCTTCCCATCAATGGGCTTTGATCTTGAGAGTCCTTTTCTCTGTCACCACTATTCACCCAAGAAGAACAAAGGTAAATCTCCACTGTCACCTTGCAAATGCTTCCATTGCTATTTTACAGTACGGAGAACACACCTCCGTTTTCTGTTTTGAGCTCTCTCCCCTGAAGTAGGACAACCCTGTAATTACACAGTTTCAAAGCTGATGGGCGGGGCCCCCAGCCTGGGAAGGCTAGGACCGGTCCCTAAGCCATATGCGTAAACTGGTGTAGGCTCCGAGTCTAATGTCCTGAGTAAGGGTCTCCTGTGCCCCAGATGGAAAAGGCAAAATAGAGAAAAGAAGGAAAAAAGTAGAAACAGAGCTTAGTACATAATGACAGGGAGAAGAGGGGAGTGGGGAAAAAGGAAATTCAAGCTGCATCACACGTGGGTCCTGATTCCTTATGACGAACGTGATTGCTGTGTGTGCTTTTTTTTTTTTTTTTTTTTTTTGTCTTTTTTGAGACAGGGTCTCACTGTGCAGTTCAGGCTGGCCTTAAGCTCACTTTGTAGCTCAGGCTGGTCTCGAACTCACAACAATCCTCCTGCTTCAGCCTCCCTAGTGCTGGGACTACAGGCATGCGCCACCACGCCCAGCTGTGTGTGCTTTAGCTGTACCAAGAAGCATCATTAGAAAATGTTTTAAAAACTCTCCTATTCCTAGACCCGTGTCTCATGCTGGAGCACCTGGAAGAGCTTCAGGCCTTTGAAGGTCATGCCTGCAGTGTCTCCTGATTGGGTTTTCACCTCTCTGCCTCCTGCAGGCAGGTGAGTGGGGCTGCCGGCTTGCAGACTCCAAAGGCGCAGTGCTGGCAGGTATCTGGTAACGAAATAAATAACAATGCTGTAAGAAACAGAGTTTAAACCAGGTATGCCTATAATCCTCACCATTCTGGGGGGCTGAGGCAGGAAGCTCACAAGTTGAAAGACAGCTTGGGCTCCACAGTTTGAGGCCAGCCTAGAACATAGAGAGACCCTGTCTAATCGGTTTTATTTATTTATTTATTTATTTATTTATTTATTTATTTATTTATTTATTTATTTTAGGTACCAGGCATCAAACTCAGACTTTATGCTTGCCAGGCAGGTGCTTATGCAGCTGAGCTATCACCCCCAGCCCCTGAGACCCTGTCTTAAAAAAAAAAAAAAAGTTCAAATGGGTTATTCAGAGAACAGACCTGATTTAACCAAGATCTGTTTGTGTCCTAAGGTCCACTCTGAAATACATGGTAACTTATTTTATCACAATCACCCAGGTCAGGGACAGTTTGGTGCTGCTAGACAAGTGCTGTGGTCCCCACAGTGCCCTGGGAATGGAAGGGAAGACACAAACTGACTGCTGTCCTGGTGCCAGGAAAGTGAGCTCTGTTCTGAGGGCACTGAGGACCAACTGTCCAGTGACCCTCATGCTCAGGGTCCTGGGAGCCCCGGTTGCCATGGTGAGGACGCCGTGCTATGGTGAGTGGGAGTGGAGTCTTCCATGTCTGCAACAAGATGTGAGTGGCCGCAGGATCTGAAGAGCTCACTTTAGTCCAAGCTGTGGATGCCCAGAGCATCCAGGTGCACCCAGCTGGACTGCAGGCAGCATGCAGCAGTCAGGGTGCAGAGAGTTGCCGGGGTTATGAGGGCAGAGATCAGGTCAGCAGTACGACCAAGGAGCTCCTTTTTCTGGGAATAGATTTAGGGTGACAGTTATCTTTGGGGTATTCTAAGCAGTGAGGCTGGGAGAGGCCTATTCTCTTCTGGTTGTGGTGGCTTGGCATTGGTTTACTGCTGATCTTGTAACCTCTTTTTTATGAGGCAGGATCTCAAGAGGAAGTTCAGGCTGGCAGTGATCCTCCTGCCTCAGCCTCCTGAGTGCTGGGGCCCTGGGCCCCCCACACACATTGGTCTCTCCCATGTCCTATGTATCCCCTGCAGGCTATGGGTGGGTAGGCCTGGGCCTCCTGCTGGAGCCAAAGGGCATTCATCAGTGCTGGCAAAGGACACACCACAATGGTACGATCAGGCAGGCCGTGCTGTGCAGAAACTACCTTCAGCTCAGTTTTCTGGGAATCTAGAAGTGGCCTAACAGAGTTTCTCTAACTTTGTGGGGAAGGGAAGGGCATTTGGGGACAGGGGACACTGGGGTAGAGGACAGGACAGGAAGCACAGAGGATCAGAATGCTGCAGGTACCTGCCCTGTAACCCAGCACAAACTCGTGTATCCTACATCCCAGGCCTGAGGACACACCTCGGGGGTAAAGCACTTTTTGGTATGTACACTGAGGCCCTGGGCACCCCTATGTGGGGGTCCCCCAGAAAGATGAGGGGGTGCAGCAGAGCTTTGCTTACTGGCTGGCCCGTAGGAATGGGAGCCCTGACTCTTAAGAACACCAGTGTTAAGAATGCCAATGTCAGTGTCCAAGAGTTGTAATCACCCCACACAGGATCAGGAGGCATGGGCAGCTCCGGCCCCGCCCAGGGCTACCCACTTCCTCCTCCACGTGTTTCCACAAGGTGTGGACATGGCAGCCTGCCCACTGAAGCCACACTTCACCAAGCTACCAGTGCCTCTCAGTTGCTGCCTCTCCTCCCCCCACTCTGCTGACTCCAAGCCCATCATTTTCAGCAAAAATTAGGGCCGCCTGCCCTAATTATGTCCTGTAGGCCAACTCAGAAGAGGCTCTGTGGCCCTCCTGGCTGGGGGGGCAGGGCTCTGCGTCTACCTCTGCCCCTTCTCCTCCCTGCCCTGGGTCACGTCCTTACTCAGAACAGGTTACACCTGTCTCGTGCTCTCCTTCCATGGTGCCACACACAGCCATAGATTACTGGAGGTGCTGTCTCTGTGGCAACAAGGTCGATTTTCCCTCCTGTGTTTCCGGGTTAACACCTCCCTGCCCTAAGTGTTTCAGGCACAGCCAAAGTCCCTGTACATTCTCTACTGTGTCCCAGCAAGCGGCTCAGGCTAGCGATGACCTGTGCAATAAACATTCATAGCTTGGTTTGGTTTGGTGGAGTCAGGGTCTCACTGTGCAGCCCAGGCTGGCCTTAGACTCACCCCTCCCGAGTGGTGTGATTATAGGTGTGGACTTATATAGGTGGCTGTGCTAGGCTGTGGTGATCTATACGCAAAGCGGATCACACTGTGGAGGAAATTCGCCCTCTGGTAGGGCACAGAGGCTTGAACTAAATGTAAGGGAGTCAACATCAAAGGAAGCAGTTAAGACCCAAGAAAGGGATGTGATTTAGAGCCCCTGAAATTAGCGGCCTCCCTTCAGAAGGGTAAGAATTAGCCTGGCACAGAAAGGAAGAAAGCTCCACAGAGGCACCAGCCTGAGGAGGAAGGGGACAAATATAGGGAAGGATGTGGCCCAACTCAGTGGGGTTGCAGGGCACCAAGAAGAGGGTCAGGTTGACAGTAGAGGCACCACCAGGTGGTCCTGGGCCTCATTTTCCAGGCTAAGAATTCCGGGCTGGTCCTGCCAGGAAGGAGCAGGCCTCTAATCCCAGCACTCCAGGGGCTGAGGCTATCTCTTCTAACTGGCTTGTACACGTCATGCCACAGCACACCTGGGACCAAATAAAAATATTGACTGTCTCAGGATTATCGATGCAAAGGCAGATGACTAGGTTAGGGGGAAGACAGTCAGACGTAGCCGAATTTAAAAGTACAGTATGTCTTTTTCCTTTGCAATTGCTAAATGACTCAAGGTACATTTGACAACAGAATCCATATTGTTAATACTTGTTTCTTAGTTTTTTAAAAAAAATCTGCACATGGATATGCACTTCATCATAAAAGCACCCTTGTAGTTTTATTTCTTTTAGGCTTGGAGAGCTTAAGCGACTTTTCCAAAGTTATAGAGCCGATAAGTAGCAAAGGCATAAGCATAAATAATTTTTTTTTTGCGCTTTATAATTTATTTTAATTTTTGTTTTATTGAAGTACAAATATCAATGAGATAGTTTTAAGATACCTTGACAAGATGGATTTGATAAATTAATAATTACAAACTGTTTTCATGTTTTGGCATCATAGAAGGTGCATACATGATATTATACTTACAGACATTATTACACCGTATGTCTCTTTTCAGTAAATAGAGCATAAATACATTTAGTTCCCTTTAAAAACATTAAATGAACTTTCATCATACTAAAGAGGCATCGATAATTCTTTCTCCAGAATTCACTAAATACTTCTCTGCATTTGAAACCACTCTCTAAAAGATATTTTAATTTACTCCCCTCCCCGTTCCCGGAGAATCCATGTTTCACGGTGTCTCAACGCCACTTCAAGCTGGTAGGACACACAGGAGCGAAGCCCGCGCCCCGCGCTTCTGGCTGTATTTGTGGTAATAGTTTACAGCGTCAGAATGTTACACTCGTTACTGAATTTGTGGGTTTTTTCATAACGTGTAAACAAAGCCAATTGATAAAAAATTTTCTGCAAATGTACGTCTATGATGCTAAGGCCTTTGGGGTGCAAGAGACAAAATCAGGTCCCCGCCAATCCACCTATAGCTAGGTCGGCAACTGAGAGATAAGGCCTGCGAGGTGACAAAGAGCAAACCAGGGGAGCTAGGGTCCGACCGATCATCCACGAGTCGCTGCAGGCGCTCTCTTTGGGCCTCCCAAGGAGAGGGGTCTCCATCCCTGGGTGAGAAAGGGGGTCTTAGAGGGAGGGCATGACTTCCAAGGTTACTCTCCCTAAGAACTCTTTCTAACAAGACACCCTGAATCTCTTAACTCAGAAAGGAAATTCAACATCGCGCGAAACTCTAACGCCTTAAGAGGGAAGCTTAGCTTCCGCCTGCTATCAATGTCCCTCATGCCGGAAGCAGGCGGGCACGCCCCCAAATGCTGTTCCTTGATGTCATTGGTTATCCTGCCTGCCTCTCTCTCCCGAGGTCTCTTTCATTGGTCAGTGTTGCCGGGTCTCGCTTTCACAGACAATTCCCGGAAGTAATCATCTCCAACTATTGCCCCACCTTGCTGCTGAAGTGTAAGTGACGTAGATGCTAACCAATAAGAAATGAAAATGACGATGTGACGCTAAAGCTCCTCTCCCTTTGCCTTAGCGCGTTCAATGAATGGTAGAAAAGGCTGAGCAGCTGATACTAACCACCAATCCCGAAGGGCGGAAAAGGACGCTGAGAAGAGTGATGGGAGGGGGTGACGTGGCCGTGAATGAAGCATACAGTAAATGAGTGGCGGAAACATGGGCCAATCCGCGATCAAATAGGCCGGGCTCTCTACGTTCGCCCATCCTCCCGGAGAGCGGGGAGACTTCAGAGAAGAACCAATGACGTTGTAGCAGGGTCTGATTGGCCGTCATTTGGACCAATTCAAGGTGGGGCTGTCGGGTGCTCCCTAACCCGGGCTCTCACTGGGCGGAAGAGGTTGACAGGCCCGAGAGAACTGCCAATGTCCGCGGGATCCTCCGCAAGTGACACTCGGCCGAGCCAATAGACGTGCTCCTTCCCGGAGGCCGAGCCCTCCCTCGCGGCGGCCGGCGGGGCGGGGACGCTGCGCGGCGGCTGCTGAAGCGCTAGCCGTGTGGGGTCCTGCGGGCGGTGGCGGCGGTCCTCGCAGGCGGTTTCAGTCCTGCGTCTCCGGGCGGCGGCAGCTCATGGCGGCGGCCGAGCTGAGGGGAGTGGTTGCGCCGGGCCCCGCGGCCCTCGCGGCTCCGGGCGGCGGCGGCGGCGCCGGGCCTCCGCTGGCAGGCGGCGGCGGGCGCGGGGACGCGGGGCCGGGCTCGGGGCTCGCGGCGGGGACGACAGCTGCGGCGGGCAGCGCGGGGCCCGGGGCGGGGGCAGTGGCGGCTGCGGGGCCCGCGTCCGCGCTGCCTGCCGGGGGCTCGGGTTCGGCCCGTGAAGGCTGGCTCTTCAAGTGGACCAACTACATCAAGGGCTACCAGCGGCGCTGGTTCGTGCTGAGCAACGGGCTGCTGAGCTACTACAGGTAATGCTTCCGGGGCGCCGACAGCAAGGTCGCCCCCTGCCCGCGCGCGGCTGACAGCGCCACGGGGCCGCGCTCGCCTTCCAGCACCCAGGGGTGCAGCTCGGGATCCCGCAGCCCGCACGCCTCTCCCCAGCGCCTCGGGCTCAGACCTCGAATGAGAGACCGCTCCCAGCTTGCTCCTTCACAGTCAGGGCGCAGCGTGGCTTCCGAAGCTGCCCTCGGCTTTCTGTTTTGTCGCCTTCCGCACAGCCCTGAGGATGGACGTCCCCTCTGTGGGGCTCCTTGTGTTCTGGCGTGCCCCACCTCCTCCCGTGGGGATGATTAAGAGCTGTAGCCGACATTTGTGTGATCTTGGGGTGGTGAAAGAGGAGACCGTGCCTGACACGCTGATTTCTGTTGAACAGCATCTGTTTTGGAATCTACTCGTGGCGACTCACATTATTTCTAGAGAGAGAGAGAGGTGTTAAGCTAGGTGATCGCAGGACAGGATGTAAACATTTCCCGAGGGCTGGACTTTGTGGCAGAATGTTTTACACACAGATGTCACTGGTGCCAGCAGCCACGTTGAGAGTTAGCAGATGTGCCCGTCCTAGTGGTGAGGAAACAGATCCATGGGCTACTCTCCCCAGGCTGGTGGGATCTGAAGTGGAAACCACTCTGTTTACACCGGCATAACCTAAAACCCAATTAGGGTTCCATGAATCAGGCAGGTAGAGAAGTAGTTACCTATCTAAAGCTAGTAAGTTTGTAGGTCAGGGTTACTTTGTGTATTTTTGTTCAGAAAGTATAAAAAGTTTCCATCCAGGGCATCTTTAATATTTCTAATTGAAATCTTTTTCACGAGGACTGTCTCATTGAGGCCTCTTCCACGTCAGGTGAGCAGCTTACTCTGTGTTTGTTTTCGATCACCAAAAGTCGCTCTGCTACCAGGAGGTTTAGGGGTGAGCGGCTCCCGTTGCTGTTGTGTTGGCTTTTAAAGAATGTGAAGGAGGGAGCTGGAGACTGGATCACATTCTTATCAGTCCTGTAACAGTAAAAGATGCCTTAGGCAGCTCAGCCTCTCACCCTCACTGACGTTGTGGACAGCCATGAGTGTCATTAACGTTATTTAAAATTGATTTCAATTTTAGCTTTTCTAGCTATTCACCTAAGGGTTGTCAGTGTAGGGTTAGGTCATAATTCCCAAATTTTAGCTGGCCCTAGAGTTTTCTCCGCTACTCAAGCGTTTTTCTGGCATCACTGTCATTGCCACATCCAGCTGATTTGTCTCCCAGCATGGCTTATCAGTCACTATTACCTGGGTTCCCCGCTTTCATAAATGGTACGTAGCTGCAGGTCTTGTCGTGCCATCTGTGCAGGCCAGTTGCATCTTTGTTCAGTTCCAGTCTTGGTCAGTACTCATGGTGGACATTAGTAACTTACTCAGTGGGTTGCAACTGCTTGTAACTTCTTTCTTACAAGAGCTAATGGTAAAATTCCTTTCAGAACACACCAACCCTTACTGGGTGAGCTGGCTTACCTCTGTCATCCCAGCACTTGTAAGGCTGAGGCAGGAGGATCACTGAGAATTTGGGGCCAGCCTGGGTTAAATAGTTTAAGGCCAACCTGGATTACCAAGTGAGACCCCATCTCAAAAAAACCCAAAACCATTTGTAGAGAAATATGTGATTGGCCTGTTCTTTCCAGTGTCGATGGCCCCACCTGCAAATGCCCCAGCCACAGGAGTGTGACTACCAAATCTGTGTCCCCCCTCCAGATCAGAGTGCGGTGAGGTCTGAGGCTGCCCTCTCTCTCCATGACACAGGCCGTTCACGCTTTCCACGGCCTTGTGCCACGCATAGCCCTTCTCGAGTTCTTTGGCCGAGTTGCCCTGCCTCTCATTCTTTGTGCCTCCCAAACCTGTGGCCTCTTACTTATGTCACCCACAACCACTGTTTACCTTTTCAGTGTACTTCCTAGTGCGTCTTCTGATGAGCCACCCTGATAGACCTTGGCAAGCTACCCTGTGCTGTTCCCCTGTGCTTCCTGACATACCCGGTCACACATGCTATTACTTCAGACCTTGTGCAGAAGCCCAGCATTCTGTTGCATGCCTGCAACCCCAGCACTCGGGAGGCTGAGGCAGGAAGACTGCCGTGAGTTTCAGGCCAGTCTGGGCTATGTAGTGAAACCCTATCTGAAGAAACCTTGTGCGAATCCCAGCTCTGTCGGAACATCAAGGAGGGTATACTATGGTTTTCCTTGACTCCTTACAGAGGAGAAGTTACTATTTCAGCTAGCCTTTCTTAGGCAGGAGCTTCCTAGCCAGAACAGAGCACCTAGTACTACTGTGGAGCCATAAGAACTCATCTTCTGCACCCATCGCTTGTGAGTGTTGGTGTAGTGGCCCAAGCCTGAGAGCTTTCAGGTCAAGCCTGCCTTGCTCCAGAGCGCCTTGGCATGTGGTCATCTGCTGTGGACTTCATGTGTGAGGAAATCCTGTAGTCCGTGGAACTCACCCAGGCAGAGGAGATTCCTAGGAAGTGGTCAGTGGAAAGTGTCAAGACAGAGGAATGTGCTAGAAGGTCCAGGCAGCACCCCTGGAATAGAAAGCCAGGGCCTGCAGCCTATCAGCTGTGCATCTGTAATTCAGGCTGCATTATTCATAATGTAACTGAAGCTGGGGGTGGGGAGGTAAGAATAGAAAAGCCAGGATTCAGGTTACGTGTAGCAGGTGTGGGCTGTAGAGAGTAGCCCAGTCCATTGAGACCCCCTGGCCTTCGGAGCCTGCTCTTGCTGCATCTGAGGAAGAAAAATAGTTTCATGTGACAGATAGAACAACAGCAAAGCTGTCTCCCGAAGCTCCCTAGACAGACTCCCAGCTACACTGAACCTGGGGTTCACAGTCAGGGTGTGTGCCGGCCCTGGTATGCAGGAATTCGGGACGTGCCAGGTATGTCTGCCGCCTGGCTCCCTGAAAAGGAATCGTCTCTGCTTTGTGCTGTGGCAGTTGGCAAAGAACTTTGACCTCTTTATGTTCCAAGTTGGACAGGAAAACTGCAGTCTCAACATGCAGCTCCCCAGCCTGACCTGCAGGTGGTGGGGAAATCAGCATAGTTCTCGCTGTGTACGCTAGTTTATGTGAAGTGCCTTGTAGCTCGTTTTCACCAAATATTGCTGTAAAGTTCAAAAGTGAGGCTATTAATAGAACTGTCAGTCAGGAGACCTTGGGAAATTTTTTACACCCAGCCCGCAGAGTGCAGAGCTGCTGAGTCTCCCCTAGATATTAATAGGGTGGCTTAGGAGTTCCTACCCGTGGACATCCACGGCCCTTAGGAGAAAGTATATCCCAGAAAGATGAGAATGCCTGGTGGTGGTTTCATGACTATTCTTCCTTTACTCTGCCAAGCATTAGTTATTTGTATTCCATGTCATTTGAGCCCGAGCTGATATTTGAGCATGTAAACACATCAGGGTGCCTTCTTACACTTCTGCAATATAATCTGAACCTGGTGCAACTGTTCTCATGGAGCTGGTTTACAGCGAGGGTGGTGTTTCGGTGTATCTGTAAAGGAAAGCTATCTTAGGAAATGAGAAGGTGTAAAGACACTGTTGCAGGGAGATAAGCAGCACGGCGTAACTTCCAGCTAGAAAGTATTTACTTGCTGCACACACACCGGAGGGGACCTTTGGGGTGAAGGGCATGTCTGACGTCACGCTCACAGTGGTCGGGGACACAGTGCGTCCACTGTGAAGCTGCACTTCCTTGTGCCTGTGTGCTTGTTGGGTTAGCATTGCACAGAGCTATTGCCCACTAAGGCCTGCTTTTAAGAAGCTAATAGTGAGAGGAACCAGGAACAATAAAATGGGACTCAGAAACGGTACTTAACAGCTTCCCAAAGGAATTCTGTCCTGTTGAGTTGGTTGTTTAAAGGAAGTCTAACTAGAGTTGTTGATTCCTAAGACTTCCGTATTTGAAAGGGCTTGGAGTTAGGAAGAGAAATGGGGCGTGATGAAAGACGAAGCCCAAGTCACCTTGGTGTCCCCTGCCTCTGTCTCCTGCTGGCAGGTCGAAGGCAGAGATGAGGCACACCTGCCGCGGCACCATCAACCTGGCCACCGCCAACATCACTGTGGAGGACTCGTGCAACTTCATCATCTCCAACGGGGGCGCACAGACCTACCACCTGAAGGCCAGCTCGGAGGTGGAGCGGCAGCGCTGGGTGACAGCCCTGGAGCTGGCCAAGGCCAAGGCTGTGAAGATGCTGGCAGAGTCAGGTGGGGGCGGAGAAAGCAGCATCACCTGTGGTCGGTTGAGGGTCTCAGCAGAGCCCGGGTGTGTGTATGTGTGTGCACATGTGCACGCGTGAGTGTGTGTGTGTGCGTGCATGTGTGTATATGCGTGTGTGTGTGTGCGCGTGTGTATGTGTGCGTGCGTGAGTGTGTGTGTGTGTCTGTGTCTGTCTGTCTGTCCAGAGACATCTTCACTGCTAACTCGCCATAGTGTGTGAGATAGCCTCTGTTGCAAAGGGCCGCCTTTCCAGGGCTGGAGCACTGTTTAGGCATGGCATTCCTGTTCTTTTCACTCCACTGGATACCATAAAATTTGGGAGCTTAATTACTTACCAAGTAGTTGGGATTATTATGACTTGTAGTTCAGGTTTATCAATGCTTTTTTTCTGATGTTCTCTTCTGTGTTAACTTGGAACCATCTTTTTTTTTTATGTGATATGTGCTCTGCAGAATTTTCATTTTGCTAAATTAGTCACTAAAAATGAACAATCTGGTTCTGTTTTGAAGTTTCTTCAAGGGGAATGGTAGGATTGTCTCTGAGACACTAGGTATGTGGCTGTAACCAGGTTGTTCACTCACCTGCTGACTTCTGTTTGTTTACTTGCCTCTGTGGCTCCCACAGTGTCTTTACTGTCTGCTAAGCAATGAGAGGAAACTTCCCTGCTTTGGAAATGTTTTGACAGTAGGTTATATTTTGACCTTGACTGCATACGTCTAGCAGATAGGATAGTTCTCTGCTTGTTTTTTTGTTTCAGTTTTAGTGCTGATGTTAGCTCCCCTGAAGGAAGTGACACTGCTAGAAGAGCACTTTGCAGCCAGAATGTATTACGTGGGAGAGGGTAGCAAGAGATACAGCACAGCTCCCTGCTTGAGTTGCTCTGGGAGCACTGAGTAGTGTAAGCCACAGGCGCTTGCTGCAGGCGGCTGCAGACCACGATCAGAGAAGCGGTGGCCCGGTCTCAGCAGCCAGAAGTCATCCTGGGGATGGCAGACACAGCAGGAGGGGTGGGGTCTCGTCTTGGTCCCATACTCAGGCCGCTCTCCTGGCCTCCCTGCAGATGAGTCAGGAGACGAGGAGTCCGTCTCCCAAACTGACAAGACCGAGCTGCAGAACACCCTGCGCACCCTGTCCAGTAAGGTGGAGGACCTGAGCACCTGCAATGACCTGATCGCCAAGCATGGCACTGCGCTGCAGCGCTCCCTCAGTGAGCTGGAGGCCCTCAAGCTTCCGGCCGAGAGCAGCGAGAAGATCAAGCAGGTCAATGAGCGGGCCACGCTGTTCAGGATAACGTCCAACGCCATGATCAACGTGAGTGCGCTACTGCCCCTTTGCTTTCTGTCTCAACCCCTTCTTGCTCTTAGCATTGCCCTCAGTGGATCATGGCGCTTCGGGTGCTGCGTCCTGCTTGGGCTTTAGGTTCCACTGTCTGTTGCATGAAATGGGAGGGCACACGTATGAATGACTCGCAGGAGGACTCTGGTAGCCTAGGAGTAGTTGACGTGCCAGTGCACCGGCCTCGCCTCCGCCATGAGCAGGACAGTGGTGTGGTATGGAGTCGTGGGTCCATGTACAGTGGTGCCTTGGCTCATGTACTCCGTTCATTCCAGGGTTCTGAGACAGCCACGCTCACATTCCTGCAGGAATGGTGGCTGTGTGGGTTTGACACCTGATGCAGAGTTTTTGATCAAAAACAAAATTGTGCCAAACACTTCTGTTTGAGAACCAGATTATTTGCAAATAGAAGCACATGAACTGAGGTGCTATTGTATTTATTATTCTCCAGCTTAATCAGTTGGAAGTGAACGTCTGTGTAGCTCTCTCTGCTGTCACACCTTCATGCCCAAGTTGCATCCTGCCTGTGGGGTATGAGTGTGGGCCGTGGTGGGCAGCGGTGAGTGCCACATCTAGCCTTCAATGGCAGGGCTCACTTTGCTGGTAAGACACATACTCAGCTCAGCTCTACGCCTTCTTATTCAAAAGGGTGCTGCTGGGGATGTAGCTCAGTGGCACAGCACCTGCCTGGCAAGTACAAGATTGTGAGTTCAATTCCTGGTGCAAAAAAAAAAGTCACCCATGAATTAAAAAGGGGTATTACGGGCCAGCCCGATAGCTCAGAGGACTAAAGTGCCTGCTCAGGCAGAGCGCAGCAGCCAGGGTTCAATCCCTGGTGTACCGTGCCCACACTGATTGAGACTGGGCATGGTGGTGCACGCCTGTAATCCCAGTACTTGGGAGGCTGAAAACAGGAGAATTACTATGAGTCCGATCTGTGTAGTTAGACCTTGTAGACCCTGTCCTAAATATAGAAAAAAAAAAAAGGGCTTGGGGAGAGCATTGCTCCTCTTGATGGTGCCTCTGGTTAGCTGCATGGGTGAGGGCTCCAGGTTATCACAGCACCTGGCTTGGAGGGGGAGCCGGGTCTATGGCCCCCCAGTGTCTACCCTCACCTAGTACTTGATCCTCACCTGGCAGGTCGATTTGGTTCCCTTTCACCTAAAAACACTTGGAGAGCTTTCCTAAGGTTTATACTCCTGAAACACATGTCTCTCCCCATTTTCTCCACTCCTTTTGGGTAAGTATGGCAATGCCTTCCAAGCACTATGCCTATTAAAATGGACAAGCTTGTGTGCCCGAGCTCTGAGTGGGCAGAGTACATATGTCCAAGGGAGGGAGAACACATTTTACAAAGCATTGCCTTGATTGCCTTGGACAGAACTTTCCTTACTGGGAAAGTGAATCTGCTGGTCACTTTGACAGGTCAGTGTATTAATTTACTAATGAATACTGCTGAGTCCCAAGCTGAACTAGAGGACATCCTGGGGACCAGCGGTGGCCCCTGTCCTCAAGATCACAAGTCAGGGGAGCACAAGGAAGGCAGTATATCCTAGGGGCGTGTGCTGGGTGGGGGATGCAACAAGTGCAGACTATGGAGAAACCATGGGGTGTGTCTGCTGCTTGGCAGTGTCTGCTGGCTTGCTCTGAGCAGGTGACCAGGCCCCAGAACACCGGAGGAGCCCTGCAAGTCTCTGTGAAGAAGGGCGCTGTGGAGGGTCAGGCTGCGTCACTCCCATCTGTACAGCCCTGTGTACAGGAGGACTGCCTGAGGCTGCTGCGCAGGGATCTGTGTGGGTACTCACAGAGTGTCCGCCTGCCGCACAGCTGCAGTACAGTGCGCTCCAGAAGGCTAAGGGCAGAGGGAGGTTGCCCAGTGGTGGAGCGTGTGTCTAGGGTGCCTGTCTGGGGTGCCATTGTGTGCTCCCTCTGGGAACTGCTGCTGATGGCTGTTAGTGCTGGGAGAAGGGGGAGAGATACTACCACTGAGCTTTAGACTACGGCCTTGCGACTGGGAGAGCCCGCACTTTACTAGCCACTTACTGGGAGCCTGCTATAGTTCATAGTGCTCTGTGGAGAGCTCCAGCTTGTGGAGGGAGCTGCTGCTCTTTGTCCAGAGATTGGGAAGAGGAGGTCCAGGGCAGTTAAATAGCTCGCCAGAGTGCGGTTGGTCCTGCTGCCTGCACAGGGCTTGGAGGGCAACATGCAGACTCCACAAAGGTTAAATAAAGAAGGCTTGGTGGGAGGAAGCAAAACTAGAAGAAGCCTGCCCTTTAGGTCTAGTGAGGTGGAGAAGCAGGGAGGGCGTGAATTGTTCCAGGTAGGGACAGGACAGAGAAGCAGGTGGCAAAGGTGCAGTGGGGGTTGAGTTTGGGGATTTGGAGTTGTTATGCACCAGAGGTAGGTGTGTGTGTGTGTGTGTGTGTGTGTGTGTGTGTGCACGTGTGCACATGTGCACATGCTTGTTTTTCGCTTTGAAGTTTGGGGTCGCTGGATTTGCAGCCAGGGCACTGTAGCTGCAGTTGGTGCTGTGGGGTGGCTAGACTTGTGCATGCACTATTTCCTTCTTCCTTTACTAAGCAGACCTTATAAGGCTTGGTTTTGTCAGAACAGCCAAGGAGCTGGAGATATGTGCAGGAATAAGCACTGAGACATGACTGTAGTTTGCTCCTGATCCATCTGGACAGAGAAAACTCAGGCACGATAGCACCATGCATGCAGAAAGCAGAAGCACAGGCCGAGTGGGAAGGGAGCTAGACAGAGACCAGGAGGGAAGGTGACAAGGGCCATCTGCATTTTCCTGGAGCAAGGGAACAGGAGGGGGATCTGAGCACAGGGAACTCTGGTGTGCTAAAGGACACAGGCCAGAGGCTAGTCTGTGTCCAAGAAGTGTGGAGCAGCTCAGCTGGCCAAGTTGCGGTTGGGTGAGCCGCGAGGACTCTGGGTCTGCATGGGCAGCAGTGGGTCAGCACTCGTGCTTCGTCCTTGGGGAGCCAGCGGAGGCGCCAGTGTGGTCACAAATGAGCCCTTGCTCTTCATTCCCTCTGGTTGCTCATGCAGCCTGTGGCTTTGAAGGTCAAAGCAAAATGAGTTTCCCTGCATTGAATTCAGGCAGAGTCCCTGATTCACCATGCAAATTACTTGTACTTTGGCTTTTTTGGTTGCTTGATTCAGTGAGGAATCCACCGGGGGTGGTTTTTCTGTGGTCTATAGTGCGTGCACTTGGTGTGGTCACACGCTTGGCTTGGTGATGTTGTCATGAATGCCTTGTCTAGGTGTGCTGCACCCTTGGTACTTACTTGGTCCTCACGACCTGGAAAAGACAAGAGAATGGTGATAAGCACAATCCCTTTTCTAGGTTTGACCTTGGTAGTGGTACAGAGCTGGCTGCCTAGTATGGTGGAGGAACAGGGTGTCCTTCACTGTCATTTGCCAGCTGCGGTCTCCAGGACAAGTTGATTAGCAGCTCCAGGGGCCAAGGCAGGCTCTCTGACAGTCTGTGTGCTCCATGTAGGCCTGCAGAGATTTCCTGGTGCTGGCCCAGACCCATAGTAAGAAGTGGCAGAAGTCACTGCAGTATGAGCGGGACCAGCGGATCCGGCTGGAAGAGACCCTGGAGCAGCTGGCAAAGCAGCACAACCACCTGGAACGGGCCTTCCGCGGGGCCACTGTGCTGCCAGCTAGCACCCCAGGCAGCACTGGGCCAGGGAAAGGTAAGGCGCTGGCCGGGGTGGGTCTCTTTTGGTCTGTGTGCCTTGTGGAGACAGAAGCTGTGCCGTGCTTACCTCTGCATGCCCGCAGAGGGACCCACTTGTGCAGAGCTATTGCTGCACATAGGCACATGTACTAGTTCCTCCGCCTGGACTACACCTGCAAACCTAGAAGGGTTCCTATGGGTGCTAGGAGAACCCGTGGTCTCCCTGTTCAGAGCGCAGCTTGAGGTCAGGCAGAACCAGGGCTCTGTTCCCTCATTCTTCTCTGGCTTTCCACTCAGTCAGATGCTGGGTTTGTGGCTTGTGTTTTAAAAGTGCCTGCCAAGCCAGGTGTTTGGAGTAACTAGCAGAAGCAAGCAAGCTCCTCTGCTTGTAGGTCAGGGCTGCACTGGCAAGGGGGACATGAGTGATGAGGATGACGAAAATGAATTCTTCGACGCCCCAGAAATCATCACCATGCCTGAAAGTCTGGGCCACAAGTAAGTGACCTGGGATGGGCAAGTGAAGGGAGCGCATCTGGTCAGTGAGGGCTTGCAGAGACCTGGGCCCTGCCATGAGCAGAGCATGGGCAGCTCGGACGAGCCCGCCATGGTGGGTGCATCACACCATTCTCCTCTGCATATCCTCCCCTGCCGCCCATCAGTTAGTGGGCCCTGAAGAATGCTGGGGAGGGCCGCACTGACTCCTGCCTTGGCTCTTTGCTGTCCCCGCAGACGCACCGGCAGCAATATCAGCGGAGCCAGCAGCGACATCAGCCTCGATGAGCAGGTAATGCGGCAGACACTATCAAGCTGAGGGCCGGGGTGTGCTTCCTAGGCTCTGTGTACGTGCCGTGCTGAAGAGACAGGAGGTCCTGATTGATGAATTTTTTCACACAGGGGAAGGGAAAGTTATAGCAGATTTTCTCTTCTTTGTGGGTGACTGAATGGCCTTGTTCTCGCTCTCAGTACAAGCACCAGCTGGAGGAGACCAAGAAGGAGAAGAGAACCCGGATCCCGTACAAGCCAAACTACAGCCTCAACCTGTGGAGCATCATGAAGAACTGCATCGGGAAAGAGCTGTCAAAGATCCCCATGCCGGTGAGGTCCTCGCACAGCCGGCCTCTGCCATGGGGCCCTGGCCCTGGGCATGAGCGGGGATGGCCCCTCCTGTGCAGCGTCAGCAGGCCCTCCTAGGTTTGCAGGTGTAGTCCAGGTGCAGGACCTGGTGCATGTGCCTGTGTGCAGCAATAGCTCTGCACAAGTGGGTCCCTCTGCGGGCATGCAGAGGTAAGCACGGCACAGCTTCTGTCTCCACAAGGCACACAGACCAAAAGAGACAGACATGAAGACAGGTGAAAAAAGATTCCCTGAAGATGTCAGGGAAATACAACCAGACACAGGGTTTGGGAACGGAAGCAAAACCAAGCTGCCCAGCTCAGAAGCCGAGGCTGTTTCCATGGTGATCATGGGTTTGGGCTGACTTCTGGCCTGGGGTCCTCTGGTCTTGTTACAGCCTTTGAAAGTGATCTTTTAAAGGTCACATACGCAGTCTTGTCCCTCTGCTTAGAACCCTTTATAGGATGTCGCTGCTGTGAGCATAGTCTGGAGCTTTGCACGGCTCGGTGTCCCTCTGTTTTTCCTCCTGAACTTTTCCAGTTCCGACCCTTGGCCCTTCGCTTTCACTGGGGCCCAAACTGTCTTCCAAAGGCTCCGGCTCAGCCAGCCAGGCTGGCTGCCTCTCCCCTGTGCTCCAGCGAGCACCACTCTTTGCATATGGTAGTTACACTCTCTCATCCTGCCACACGCACTTGCTGAGGGCCGCCTGTCAGTCTAGTACTGGCCCAGCATGTATGTACGTTAGGCTCAGGTTCAGTGGAAAGACAAGTCCAGGTCTGAGGATGCAGCTCTGTGGCACAGTGTCTGCCTAGCAAGCACAAAGTCCCTAGTCAATTCCTGGTACCAAGAAAAAGACACAGTTGGAATGTGTTGGTTCAAACCATGGGTCAGAAAACTTGAGCCAAGAATGTTTTGAATTTTCTGATTTTTTTTTTTTTTTTTTTTTTTTTTAGTGGAACCGGAGATTGAACTTAGGCCCTTGTGCTTGCCAGGAAAGTGTTTATTCCACTGAGCCATCTCCCCAGGCCTGAATTTTCTGATTTTTAAATGGTTGAAAATAATCCAAACACATGCACTTGTGCTTAACGTCAGGAGTCTTCTGTGGGACCCACCAAATGCACCTTCCCTTCTGCCTGGGGGCAGCCGCTTTCTGCTGTCCTGGTGGTGTGCAGCAGGTGTGACGTAGCCCGTGGCCCAGTGACCCTGGCTGTCCAGCCCTCTCTTGGGCAGGTGGCAGCCCTGCTCTTATGCACCAGTCAGCCGCTTGCCCATGTGGAGCTCTGGAGGGGACGGGCTGGTGCCCAGCTCTTGACGTAGGCTCAGGCTCAGCCCTTGGGTCCATAGCAGCTGCTGTCTCCCTGGCTGTGGGGGTCACACAGGTCAGCAGGAAGGGAAAGAAGGCGAGCAGGCTCTGCACTTGGAGGGCACTGTGTGGAACCTCTAGCTCATGGCCTTCACATCTCTGTGGATCTAAATTCACTGCTGGAAAGGAGGCCAGCAGTGAAGATGGAGAAGCGACTATAGGCTGTCATAGCCAGGGTCTTGGCAGTCTTTCTGCCTTGCTGATTGCTGCCCTGACCAGACGCCCATCCTCACGGGCAAGTGCCGAGTAGTCTTCTGGACCTCATACCTGATGCTTAGCCCAGGGCACGGCTCCAAGACAGCTTTCCACAGATGTTGAACTGGGTCTTCAAAAGCAAATGGATGTCTGTGTCTAAATCTGTAGGATTTGTGTTAAAAAATGCTAGCCAGGCCTGGGATGTAGCTCAGGAGTAGACCGCTTTCCTGTGTAAGTTAGGCCCTGGGTCATGCCCCAGTGCCACCAGGAACAAGGTGACCACAGACAAAAGTACAGCTAGAGATTGAGAAGAGGTGCTGAGAGAAAGTGACAGGGACTGGGGGTGTCGAAGCCTTAGAGGTGGAGCTGGTGAGAGGCAGCCGCTGGGATGGGGGACCTCCCTACCCCCCCACTTCCCTGCTCCCCGCCCTTCTTGCTAGACCCATTTGCCATCTCTAGCAAGTGCAGTCCTGGCCTCTGTGCAGAACCTTCCCTTGCCTGCACTGGGGGCTGGGGTCACAGGAAGCCAGCTCCAGCAGCTGCAGCTTTAGTCTGCCTAAGCCTGGCTGGGCCCTGCCACACTGTGGTGGAGGAGCTGGGCTGGGGCGCAGGGCTCTCCTGACTCATCTTCCCCAGGTGCTAGGAGCTCTTGCAGGGCTCTGTCCCACCTCAAGGTTTTAGCTTCTGCCAGGCCACTGCCAGGCTGCAGGGCAGTGCTGCTCGTCCTTGCCTTGCCTCTGCTTGGTTTCCTGCTGCTGGTGGTCTCTAGGTATCCTCTGGGCTGCCCACCCTCATGGCCTGGACAGCAGCTTTCCTGCTCTCTTGCCTTTTGCATCCTCAGATGCTTTTGTTTCTCTTTGGCCTCTGCACAATGAATGACCATTGTGAAAGTGTGGGCCATGTAGAGACGCTGGTTCCTGGGACAGTTGAAAGGCAGGGCTGTGTGTGTGTGTGTAAGGCAGTGTTAGATCAAGGTCTGGACATGGCTGGCTCATCTCACGGCCACTGGAACACAGCAGGGCATGTGGGCATGTTACCTCGTGGTGCCTGAGTTGTTGCCCCGAAAGGTGTTGGTGGCATAGTTAATGAACATCCTCTCGGATTAGGACTTGTCATCCTTGTTCAGGTTTCTGGTGTCTGGAAGAGGGCTTGGGGGTGAGGTGCCCGATTTGTAGGTGCCACTCTCGAGGGTGAGCTGTAGAGCTGTGCCCAGGCTCTGTGTTCAGGTAAAAAGGTTCACAGAGAAGTAGGTGATGGCTTTCTTAGAAAGCGTAGGCCCTAAATAAGCACATGCAGCTGAGAAGTGTGAGTAGTGGCTAAGGCAGCCTTGTCCTGCGTCCTCTGTTAGCAAACTTTTTCTAGTGAAGATTGTAAGAATGGTTTTGAGAAGTGATAAGTATTATAGTCTGCAGCTCTGGGACTGGTAGGTAGAAGTTGGACAAAAATGAAAGAGAGGCAGTGATGAAAGAAAAGCGGCGGCTTTTACCTACCTAAAATGCTGCTTAAATTCACAACTGGAAAGTAGGAGGAAATACTTGTTTCATTTCTCTGCTATCTCACACAAAGTGATATTCAAGCTCACGCAGCTGTTCTGTTGATTACGTAGACCATGGGTGAGCTTGGGGACCTGAATTCTTTATGTGCAAATTGGTAATTAGTAAAGTATTCAAAAACTTTGAAAAGGTCCCGTAGAAGCTGTTTGGCTCCTGGGCTCCAGGGTGATGGTGGGGAGTGTGGCACAGAACCCAGCACCCATGGGGCTTCAGTGCCCTGACAGAGGTACCGCTGCACATGCGTGTGTGCACGCCTGGTGCTCATCGGGGGGAGTCCCCTCGGTAGGCCGCACTCCTCAGCCCTGGCACATGCATTCCCACCCAGGCACAGCAGTCCAGACCCGGGAGACCCTGGGACGCTGGCCTCACCCAGAGCTGGGCTGAGCGGTTGTCTAGTCCAGGGCAGACACTGACCTTGGTAACCCTGCTGTAGTCGGGGCATGGTTGCACTTACAGTTTACTGTCTGAACTGGGTGTGCTGGTGTACACCTGCAATCCCAGCATTTAGGAAGCAGGAGGATCTCTGAGTTGGAGGCCAGACCGGGCTACCTAGTGAATTCACAGCCAGACTGTTTCAGAAAGCCAAAAAACAATTACTGTCCTTTCCTTCCTCCCGCAAGATCTTTAAATACCTACCTTCCTCTCAGTGTGCTTATGCTGAAATTCGTTGTCTGTTCTAACGTGCTCATTCAGCATGCTTCCGGTAACAGGCTCCCGTGGTGCCTGGGTGTGCAGGTGCTGAGCAGATGCGTCACTGTTCCCATCTCAGAGTGCACAGCTGGTGGGTGGTGCGAGCCTGACCCCGCCGCTTGATGGCCAGCCGGAGAGTCGGCCGAGGGGAATGGGCACTGCAGGTCTGCCTGAGAGCTGCTGCGCTAGCTAAGGCTGCTTTTTCCTCTCCAGGCTCTCAGTACTCCCTCAGCATCTCAGGGTCCATTTCTCCACCTGCACAAACACATATACACAAATCAAGTAAAGCAAACCATCTCGCAGGTGTCTGGGCAAAGTGTTTACATCTGCTCTTTTCCTTGTAGGTGAACTTTAACGAGCCCTTGTCCATGCTTCAGCGCCTTACTGAAGATCTGGAGTACCACGAGCTGTTAGACCGGGCTGCGAAATGCGAGAACTCTCTAGAACAGCTCTGTTATGTTGCAGCTTTCACCGTGTCCTCCTACTCCACTACTGTCTTCCGTACCAGCAAGCCATTCAACCCGCTCCTCGGGGAGACCTTCGAGCTGGACCGGCTGGAGGAGAATGGGTATCGGTCCCTCTGTGAGCAGGTAAGGATTCTGCTGTCCCAAAGAGGGGCTGGCACTGGGGCTGTTCGCCCTGTGGCTGTGCTCTCCCAGCCTGCTTTTCCATCTGGGAGCCTTGGTGGGCTGGCTGCCAACAGGGCAGACTACGCCCCCCTTCTCTCTGCTGCCTTGACCTGAGCCTGCTTTCTCCAGGTGAGCCATCATCCCCCTGCTGCCGCACACCATGCTGAGTCCAAACATGGCTGGACACTGCGTCAGGAAATCAAAATCACCAGCAAGTTCCGAGGCAAATACCTCTCCATCATGCCCCTCGGTAAGGCGCGTGCACACAGCATCAGCATGCAGGTGATGGGTCTCTGTGGCGGAGGCAGGCGTGCTGATGCACCCATTCAGCCGGAGCAGGTGGTCTGGCTGTCAGAAAGGAGCAGGGCGAGGCCCCCCTGCGGCAAGGCTTTGCTGAGAGCCCCGGGAACATGGGGTCCAGCACGCAGTTCCGAGAGCTGTGTCTTCTGGTGCCATGGCCTCTGAGCTCTGAGGTGTGCACCTCGGGGCACATGGGGCCACAGGACAGGCTTTCCTGGCTGGGTTCTCCCTGTCTTCTCTCTCCCTTTGGCCATGGGCTGGGTTCCCTTTATGCTTTAGCTGAATTCCAGGTAAGGTGAAACTATTTTAAGACATTTGTAGATTATAGGTTAATTCTGTGTCAGGGTCACCAAGTCCGAGGAGGGAAGTCTGTGGCGCGGACGGCGAGCAATGCCTTTGCACTTCCTTACCTCCCACTTTTATTGTCATAGAAATTACATATTTTATACAGTGTGATCTCATTGTATCTGGGTTTGTTTTTTTTTTTTTTCAGAACCCTGATTGAACTCTGTATCTGGAGGTAAGGAAGCCTTTGCACTTCCTTACCTCCCACTTTTATTGTCATAGAAATTACATATTTTATACAGTGTGATCTCATTGTATCTGGGTTTTTTTTTTTTTTTTTCAGAACCCTGATTGAACTCTGTATCTGGTTTTGTAGTGTTGTTTTATGCAGTTTAAATTATATTAGAGAAAAAGTTGCAAGAAGACCACCTTTACATTGTCTTTTACGGAGTTTGATTGCAGTTACCTTTGTGGCCTGGCTTTGTATTTCCCTTCCTTTGCTTTCTGAATGTGTGTATATGTGGTTTTTAGGGACTGAATTCCAAGACTTTGTACTAAGCCCATTCCTAGTGTCTTTTTAATTTTTCAGTTAAAACCAGGCTCTTGCTATGTTGTCCAGTTACCCAGGTTGTACTTGAATTTGTGATCCTCCTGCCCCAGCCTCCCTAGTGCTAGGGATGGGACACGCACCCCCACAACCAGCTTCTTTACTTCTTAGTGTAGATTTGGTTCTTATGAGGTAGATCTGCACAGTTTGTTGATCCAGGATTGTCTTAATTTGCCTGTGTTTATGAAAAAGTCCTGCTTTGACAATCTTTTCCTTGTCCTATTTTGAATATGTCAGCCCACTCCCTTCTGGCCATTTGGGTTTTTCTTTTGGTTCAATTTTAATACGCAAAACCTGAATTTCAGCATCTTTGCATTTTTACCTACACTATTCGGGTCTTCCGTATGGATGGCCAGCAGCCCCTCCAATGTGCAAAACAGAAATGGGGCCCCATGCAGCAGTAGCTCCCCATTCTCCCTCCCTCCCCAAGGCCCTGGAAACCACCATTCTGTCCTCTGATATGAGTACTCTGAGGAACGTTGTAGCTCGAGTCTCATAGTATTTGTTTGTCTTTTTGTTGCTGTTATTTTCTTTGAGATAGGTCTCACTATGCAGTTTAGGGTGGCCTTGAGCTCACTTTGTGTGTAGGATGGTCTTGAACTCACACTGATTCTCCTGCCACAGCCTTCTGAGTGCTGGGATTACAGGGTGCACCACTGCACCCGGGGAGGCATGCTGTACTTGTCCTTCTCTGATTGGCTTGCTCACTTAGCATGCTGTGTTCAGGGTCCATCCGTTTTGTAGTAATGGCAGAGCTTCTGTTTAAGGCTGCACAGTGGTCCATTGTATGTAGAGACCATGATTTGCTTGTGCGTGCAGGAGTCTGTCAATACCAGGTGGCTTCCTTGTGCGGGTACTGTGAATAGCTCCCAGAGACCCTGCTTTCCATTCTTTTTGGTAGATACCCTGTCTCGATTACTTTTCTCTCAGTGCTGTGACAAAATACCTGACATCCAGAATTAAGTCAGGAAAGGTTTATTTAGCTCACAGTTATCAAAGGTTTCAGTCCATAGTCAGCTGGCTCCTAGGCAGAGTGGCACGTGGCAGAAGGCAGCAGTTCATGGCAGCGACAGGGGGGGAGCAGCAGAGCAGCGGCTGTTCAGCTAGCAAGCCTCTTCCGTATGTTGTGTTCATATTCTGGCTCTCCGCCCCAGGGTGGGGACAGGTATAGCACTCATACCCATAATCCCAGCATTGGATCGTGAAGTAATCACCTAGAAGCCTGCCCTGATGGCTGCGTGAGGCTTTGGGGGAGCAGCTAGATGCAAACCATGTGGTACCCCAAAGTGGAAGTGCTGGAGCAGCCTGGGCTACTTAGTGAGCTCGAGGTTGTGGTCCCAGTGTCCACAAACTGGGAGGAGGGAGCAAGGGAGATGTGCCTAAACCACAACCACCACGTTCCTTTTATGAGTGGTGACAGAGAATTCAGAATAAAGGCGTTATGGGATTGATTATATTGTTGGCTCTGTATGTAACTTTTTTGAGGGTCAGGGGTATAGCTCAGTGGTATAGGCATCTGCTTGGCGAGCTCAAGTTCAAGAAACCCAAGTTCAAGAAAATACATTTTTTATTATTTTAAATCCTCAGTTACCTGTGCTCAAAGCACTGAATTTGCCCTGGTTCTCACTGGAGATTAACTCAGGAACAGGAAAATATACCTGCTGAGCGCCTATAAATTTCAAGCATTCTGTTGGGCAGAGCACAACAAGGTACTGCTACCCTGTCTCCAAATGACAGAACCCGGGCCCAGGGCAGGGCACGTTCACTGAGTGCTTCTGGTGAAGCCTTTCCATGTACTGCTTTCCTCTTAAGAAATACCAGTCGGGCTGGGGAGATAGAGTTCAATCTCCGGTACCTGAAAAGGAAAAAAGAAGTGCCAGTGGAGCACGCTGGTGCCTCATTGGTCCAGTTCACTGTGCTGCTCTCCTCCACCTGTCTCATCTGTGCGCCTCCTGCTTCCAGGTACCATCCACTGCATTTTCCATGCCACGGGGCACCACTACACCTGGAAGAAAGTCACCACAACAGTGCACAACATCATCGTGGGCAAGCTGTGGATTGATCAGGTGAGAAGGGGCCCTCGCTGCCCACCCAGGGTCCCCTCCACCCGAGGACTTTGTGTTCTGCACTAGTGCTGCCTTCGTGTTCGCAGTCCCAGTGCCACATTTCCATCTGTGAATGGCCACGTTGTGATACTCACCCATGAGGACCACACTGTGGGGACCCCTCCAAAGGAAGGAGAAAGTAATCAGTGCAGTGTCCTGCTTTTAAAGGTGCAAGATGGGTGTGAGCTAAAGAGAAGACAGCGCAGGTCCCACCTTGAGAGCTTTTGTCACTCTTTGTGCGTGTGCTGCCACCCGCAGCTGGGTGCTGGGGCTGCTGCAGGAGGCGTCCTCCAGGCTTCTGTGGCGCTGAAGCCAGTGCCACGCATGCGGGTGGGGGTGTGCAGCGCAGCGCCTCAGCTATGCTAGGGCAGCCTAGGGCTTTGTTAGTGTGCTGCTGGGACTGTGGCTGCAGAAAGTTCTGAGTGCCGTCTCTTTTGTTGTTGTTCTTACGTTGGCTGTCAGTGCCGAGAACTGAACTCAGGCCCTTGCACTGGCTAGGCAGTGCTGTGTAGAGCCGAGTCCCTGGCATGAGTGCTGTCTACTGAGCAGCCAGCAGGGGGGTTAAGCTGAGGCTTGTGCATGGCTGGGGACCCAGAAGGTTGCCAGGACAAGGGGGTAGATGTAGAAAGGCTCGCTGCGTGGGACCTAGAGACAGCAGCATACTTGGGTCTTAGCAGCAGAGTTTATGAAGGGATTGGCTAGGACCGGAAGACTGGTGTGAGTCAGCATGAGCGCCGAGGGGCCAGGTGTGCCCCTGTTGTGAGACCCAGCTCAGCGCTGGCCTCAGCTCGCATCCTGCAGTTATAGAGGGGCCCTTTGGCCTCCAAGCTGAGCTTAGCCAAGGCTACAGCCTTGAGCGAGGTAGTGCCCAAAAGTTTAGCTGAGGACAGGGCGGTGTGGGGCTCAGATCCTCCAGGCTTCACACAGCTAATCTGTGGTTCTTTTCATTTTGCAGTCTGGTGAAATTGATATTGTAAATCACAAGACAGGAGACAAGTGTAATCTTAAATTTGTTCCTTATAGCTACTTCTCTCGGGATGTAGCCAGAAAGGTAAGATGGAATTTGAGTTCTGCTCACTTAGCTGCGTGCCCCTCAGGTGGTGGGTCTGTGTATGCAGCATGAGTGTGTGGGTAGATGCATACCCTGAGGGTGGTGATTCATGGAAAGCAGACTGTCACAAGTGCTTAGCTAGCCAGTACCTGGCTGTGGCGTGTCAGGAGCACAGGCCAACATCAGCAGGAGATGGGACTATGCCACAGTGCACGGGTGACCTCATTTCTTCTAGGCGACCAGTGGGAAGTAAAAGTCAAGAGTGTAGAGTAAAAGAATGCCAGTCAGTTGCTTTCCTTCATATTCTTGCCTCAAAGCCCCCCTCCAGCCAGGAGTGGTAGCCTGTGCTTGTAATAACAGCACTCCTCAAAGCTGAGGCGGGCAGATTGTGAATTGGAACCAATCCCAGGTGACTTTTTGAGACCCTGTCTCAAAATAAAAAGTGAAAGGCTGGGGCTGCATGGCAAGTGAAAGCCCTGGTGCAATGGAAGGTGGAGAGCCTTGGCCCAGCTTGGTTACTGCGGCTCGGTTACCTGGCCCCTTTCCTGTCCATTCTAGCAGGGCTGAACCATTCTAGCAGCCCGGGACCTCTGCAATGAGCTGTGCTCTCACCCTTGCAGGTGACAGGGGAGGTGACTGATCCATCAGGAAAAGTGCACTTCGCCCTTTTGGGGACCTGGGATGAGAAAATGGATTGTTTCAAAGTACAGCCAGCCACGGGTGAGAATGGGGGTGATGCCCGGCAGAGAGGCCACGAAGCTGAGGAGAGCAAGGTCACGCTGTGGAAGCGGAATCCCCTGCCGTGAGTACCAGGGAGGCCTTCGCCGGGGGCAGGAGGTGAGGGATGGAGAAGCAGACGGACATGGGAGGTCTCCAGGCCACGTGGTGCTGCATGTGTAGCTTGCCTTGTCCCTAGGAAATGTCCTCCCTCAGGCCTGGCCTGGGTCTCATGAGCTTCTGTAGCTTAGAGCAGAACTCCCCAAAGCAAGCAGAGAATGCCTAGAAACCCCCAGACAGCATCAGGGGCTCCGGAAGTGAGGCAGAGGCCGCCGTGCTGCCAGCCTGTGTCCAGACGGGGTCCGAGGAAGTGTGGAGACCCTGACGAGCACTTCCCCTTCCTCGTGCAGGCGCTGCCCGGCTGGCCCCTGCCGTGGCTCTCCCAGGCCTCCCAAGAGCCAGGCTCCGGCATTACCTTTCCTCTTTCTCGTCCCTTACTTCTAGGAAGAATGCAGAAAACATGTACTACTTTTCAGAGCTCGCGCTCACTCTCAACGCCTGGGAAGGGGGCACTGCGCCTACAGACAGCCGGCTGCGGCCTGACCAGCGGCTGATGGAGAACGGGCGTTGGGACGAGGCCAACGCGGAGAAGCAGCGCCTGGAGGAGAAGCAGAGGCTGTCCCGGAAGAAGCGGGAGGCCGAGGCCATGAAGGCCTCAGAAGACGGTATGGGTGCCTTCTGTGCTATGTGTGTCCCAGGGTTGGCGGGGGTGGTGGGCCACGGCCCTGACCCTGTGCTTCCCCTCTCTCCAGGCACACCCTACGACCCCTACAAGGCTCTGTGGTTTGAACGGAAGAAGGACCCTGTCACTAAGGAGCTGACCCACATTTACCGGGGCGAGTACTGGGATTGCAAAGAGAAGCAGGACTGGAGCTCGTGCCCGGACATCTTCTGACCGGCTCAGACAGGCAGCGCTCAGAGCGGAGCAGAGGGCAGGACATGGGAGCTGGCGGCCGGCTGTCTTAACAGATCACTTTGTCCAAGTCAATCACCTGAGCAGATGCCATGGCAGTGATTGGCTGGTGGCCTTAGCTGACTGACTCAGTCATGCCTGGACGCCTGGTGGCTATGGCGAGGGAGTAGCAGCAGGTTCCCCAGCGCGAGTATGGCATCTGCCCTGCTCCTGCCGATTGCGACGGCGACAGCATCAGCTGCCTCTTGTCGCATCCTGCTGGGCCAAGGTCTGCAGAAGATTGGGATCTACAGGTGGCTTGGTGCTGTCCAGAGCAAGAACTGATTTGAAAATGGCTTCAGAAAGACATAGAAGGGGACACGGCGAGGGGCAGAGAGGCTGTGGGGTGACGTTGAGAACCGTGTGTGCAGCTGGGTGCTCGGTGAGCCCAGAGACTGGGGCTGGCCAGGAGGTTCAGCTCCACCCCTGAAGCTCCTGCCCTTGGACCTGGAAATGCCCTGCCCTTCTCCATCATGCTGGCGGCAGCAGCTGCTGTGCGGGCTCCCCAGGCCCTCGAGGACAGAAGAGGCTGGAAGAGGACCTGTCCTTGCCTCTGAGCTCCTCCCTGGGCAGCATTGCCTGGCCTGTCCCCATGTCCTCCAGGACGGGAGGGGCCTTCACCTGAACCAACAAGCGTTTTCACCATCTCTCAAGCCCCACGGACCGGAGCCACCTCTGGAATAATGTGTTAATACCTGTACATTATATATATGTAGAGAAAAATCTAATTTTTTGTTTGATTCCCTGCTTCCTATTAAGAATCTTGGTTTCCATAGCCCTGGTCTCCCCAGAACTCTGGCCGTGTGGATGTGGAGGGCTCAATTGGACGAGCCTGGGTCCCATCGGTCTGCACCAAGCAGGACTGGGCTGTGGTCTGTATCCTGGCCGGCCGCCCAGGCTGCAGGAGCTCTGGCCGTCCTGGCGACCTGACTGCGGTGAACCCACTTCCCCCTGCCTTTTTCTTGGTTAGGAAGAGCATAGGCGGAAGGTGGGGCTGTGATGCTGGCAGCAGGCCGAGGCCAGAGGACATCTTCTTAGAGGTGGGTGGTCGCAGGCTGCCCTGGCTTCCTCTGGTGCTGTGGGGTCATTGTAGTCTTGTTCAGGAGTTGCCCCCCAGGCGAGCCGCCTTGGTTGAGGGTCACAAATTGAGGTGCCTTCCTAGTATGCTTCTCGTAGTGATTTTGTTTTTGTTCCTACTGCTGAGCCTCAGCCAGTGAGGGTCTGGGGAAGCAGCATTCCAGAGGAGGCCACCCTCTGGAGCCACACAATGACAATGAGCAGAGCGGCCACCACGGGAGTTTCTCCCAAGATCCCTCTCCCGCCTAGGCTCTGGCTGCAGGCAAGGCACTGGGGCCCCAAGGGAGCCCCCTGCACACCGCTTTCTTCCTCACCACCTGCACTACATTTCTGCCTGCTACCCACCCCTGCTAACGGAGGAAGCATAGCACCTCCAGGCGGAGTCAAGTCACATCAAACAGAACTATATATATTTTCAGTTTTTTGCCTTATTGCTTTTTTTCCAAAAAAAAAAAAAAAAAACCTACTAAATTAAATAATTTTTAAAAAGCAATATCGCTTGATTTGCTTCTGTTCTGCTAGGCAGGAAGTGGTGTGGATGGGAGGAGAGTGGGTCAGTGGCAGTGTCTTCTGGGAGTCTGGGAGCCCCAGAGCCACGGACTTTGGAAATTGCTGACAGAGAATCCTGGTAGTTCAGCCCTGCCACTGCAGGGAGCTGAGGGGAGGTGTTTTTTAATCTTTTCTAGACAGGTTTTACTTGTAACAGAGTTCAGGCTGGCCTGAAGCTCACTTTGTGGCCCAGGCTAGTCTCAAAGCAATCCTGCATGCTAGGATTATAGGTATGTGCCTCTATACCTGGCATTGAGGATTAGCTTTTGTGTTCTTTTTTGTACTGGGAATCGAACTCAGGACCTTGCCCTAGCCAGGCAGGTGCTTGTGCTGCTGAGCTAGATCCCTGGCCCTTGAGGATTCATTTTAACAGCTCCCAGCGTGTCAGTGTTCATTGTTTCTTGATGCTTCATTTTGACATTGAGAAATAATTGCCAGTGATTTTTATTCTGTGCCGTGCTTTACCTCAAATAAAAATTAGGAACTGGAGGTGGTTCAGGGCAGAGTACTTGCCTGGCATGTGCGGGGCCCTGGATTCAATCCTCACTACTTCAAAAAAAAGTCCTTGAACCTGATTTCTCCCGTCCCCTTAGATTCTTAGGCTCTGAGCTGTTTTGCTGAAGGGTTCAGATCCTGCATTTTGCAACATAAGCAGCTGGTGCCGATTGAAGACTCAAGGAGGGCCTGACCCTGAGGGCCACTGGCTTGGCCTTTCTCTGCGAGGCCACGTTCAGGGATGTTGGACACAGTAACCTGGCCAGGAGTGCAGGGACCAGAGCAGAGCAGGCTGATGCTGCTGCCCGCTGTGGGAGCACGGCTTGGAAAGTGCTAGTCGTGCTGAGGCTCTAGGCACTGGGGTGGGAAGAGCCCTCACTGTCACATGGCTGGTCAGTCACAGGAGTCCCGTCAGTGACCTCTGACCATGTCCTGGGAGGAGCTCTGGATCACAAGGTGACCCCACAGCAGGCCAAACTAGTGTGCCAGTCATGGGCTGACCCTGAGGTTCTGTGCAGCTTCCTTCAGATGATCCCAGCCTGCTGTGGTTTCGTGTCCACAAAACAACCTTCATCTTGTTATGTTTCTATCCAGTTCAATTTGCCTGACTTGCATTGGTGGGTTTGATTTCACTGAAAGTTTTTCCCCCTGCAAGAGAAAAACCACAGTTGGTGCTTGACACTGAGAACCATGTCCTGTGCTTCTGAGTGCCACCACAGCGTGCTATTTCCTGTATATGCTGGGCACGTGGAGGCACAGCCGTGCACGCCTTTTCCTGTCACCCTCTGGGAAGGGAGTCCTGAGGGTCTAATTGCAGATACTTCCACACGGCTACTAATTAGCACATTCATCAGGACTGCAAATCTCACAGAAACATGCATGTGTCAAAAGGCATGAGAGCCAACAGTATGTGTAGAAAAAGTGAACTTCAGGAGCAGCTATGTGGCCTGCGGAACTCCGTTAAGTGTTACTGGAATTTATAGTGCTCATCTAAACATAACAGCTGTGTCCGCTCTGCCCCTGGAGCCCGCCTTCCTGTCTGGAGCTTAAACCCTCAGCAGCTCCTGTACGGAGACCAGAGGAGGCTTCCTCAAAGCCGGACACAGAGGTGCCCAGCGTGCTTGGCCCACAGACTTGGCCTATACCTGTGTGACTTCAGGAGTCACAGGGAAATGTCTGAGGCGGCGGCAGGGGTGGGGTGGGGGGTGTTTGCATTCACCTGTGTGTATGCGCGCATGCAGCCTTCCATATTTACGCAGTACATAGCACAGACCCTTCTACAACAGACTGAGTGCAGATGGCAGAAAGAGGTCAAGTAGGCAGCCGCCATCTAGTCTGCTAATGGTGTAAGAGCAGTGGTGAGGGCAGAGGCACTGTGGGAGCGGGAAGCTGAGTGCTTTGGGTCCAGTGGGATCTGGGATGGGCAAAGCCAAAAACATTGCATGGACAAAATAGAGTGAGGTCCAAAAGAGCCTCCTGACTTTGGATGAGTGCAGGAACGGCCTGTGTTTGGAGCCCATGGGAACAAGGAGGTAGTGCTGGGGAAGGGCAGGGACCAAGCATTTGGGCTGGGGCTTTGGAGTTTGGGCAGGAAGATGAGTTCCAGTGTGGGAGATGACAGGTAGCTTAGAAACCCAATTAAGGGGTTGGAGAAGGGGCTTCAGTGGAATAAGCGGTTCTCTGGCAAAAAAAAAAAAAAAAAAAAAAAAAGGTTGGAGAAGATGGGGATTCCAGAAACAACCAGTTATGGTTCTTATCTAGGTGTCCCCATAAAGGCTTATGCACTCATAGGTGGGGCTTTGGGGAGGTGACTGAATGATGGTCATGATACTCATCAGGGTGGGTTCATTCACTCCTGAATTACTTAGATGCTACTGGGAGGTGGGGCGGTGGGGAGGGGTGGGGCTGGGGCGTGGCCTTGGAGGGTCTATTGCCCTCCTCCCTTGATCCCTATATTTCCCACTACCCTTCCAGGAGCTGTGCCTCCTCTCTGCCCCACTGCCACTACTTTTAGCTATTACTGCCTACTGGGCTGGGGACATGGCTCAGTGGAATAAGTGCTTCCCTGGCAAGCACAAGGGCCTGAGTTCAATCCCTGGTTCTGAAAAAAAAAAAAAAAAAAAGCATCTACTACTGCCTACAAACTCTGAGCTAAAACAAACCTCTCCTCCTTTAGGTTGTGGTTGTCAGGCAAAGACAAGTGGGCAGCGCTTGGGCGTGATCACCGACATGGAAGTGCTAATATGACACATCTAGAAGGAAACGGAATTTCAGTTTCTGGACTTTTGTTGGACGTGACTGAATACCAGTGATGTTCCAAATGGGATTTAAATGTAGTAGCTCCATTTGTGTGAACATGGAGGAGAAAACAGGAAATGGCAGATTAAAATCACTTGGCCAACTTTGATGTATGTGCATGTGTGTGTGCTGAACCTCGCCAGCAGGCCTCTGATGTTACCCAAGTAGGCCGTGTCTTGTCCCACCTCATAAGCAAGGGGGCAGGTGACCAGTGGATGGCTTAAACCCATGCACCAAGCGCAGGAAAGGATGTACCCTAGTACCAGCTTTCCAGTGATGACCGTCAGCAGAGCTGTGAAGCTTGAGAAGCTCCATGCTTCGCAGTGGCTCCTCTGCTCATGGTACCATGAATCTCAAAGGTCCCAGGCTGATTCTCATTGGCTGGTGCTGGGGCAGTCTGCTTGAGCTTGTTCCTGTGTTCTGCAGTGAAGGCTGGCAGCCACTTGGCCCCCACACTGCCCACTTCAGTGGCCTCTGCTCCTCTCCGCCTTCATGCCAGCAGGGTAATACCGTCCTTCCTGCAGTCTGTCTCTGAGTCCCTTCTACACCCTGGACAAGAACCCATGGCTCTTACAAGGCTTGGGTGGTTAGCTGAAGCCCGTGCAGATAATTACATGTGTTTGATTCACTTGCGTTGACTTTGCTAGGTACAGGAGTGGAATCTATCATGCTTACTGATCCAGGGAATGTGGGTGTGGTGCTGTGCACCTGTCCAACCAGCTGTCTAGGAGGCTGAGGCAGGAGGATTGCAAGTTTGACCCCCAGTCTGGGCAAGTTAGTGACTTAGTAAGATCCTGACTCAAAGTAGAAAGGGCTGGATGTAGCTCAGTGCAAAGGACCTGGGTTCAATGTCCAGTACCAGGTAGGCCAAAAAATAATCACAGGATAAGACAGGGCACTTAGCTGACTGGCAGGTGTCTTGGGGCCACTTTAGGAATTTTCCTTGTACAGCTTCCCAGGACAGGCAAAAAGATGAAGTTTAAGCTACACAAATGATGGGCTCTTGAAAGTGGAGTCTTTGGTGCCATCTCACTTGGGCAGGACAGCCATGTGCATGTCACCCTGCAAGCGAACTCTCACAAGCTCTCAAGCATAGTGACCTGGAACCCCACACTCCCAGCCTGCTGTCTGCAAACTAGACTAAGGCATGCGTGCTTCCATCTCAGGCTATTGTATGTGCTCACACCTGCTTAGGAAGTTGATCTGAAGCACTGACTTATTCTAAATATTCTAGTTACTCAGAAACACTTTCTTGGGAGTTAATCCAAGGATGCAAAATTATGAAGTGGGAGGTGGAGGGGACTAGAGTCAGTGAGTTAGGGACACTACGAAGAGCACAGCTCACTTTCTGGAGGGGGAAAGGGCCTGAGGCAATTCCATTTCTTGACAGTATGTATTTAAAGATTTTCCCCAAAAGACAAGATAGGATTAAAGAAGTATTCTGGTGGATTTGAGTATTGTGGGCAACCTGGAACACCCAGCTGAACTGAGTCAGCATGCTGCTGGCTGTTGAAGGCCCACCTGAGGATTGTTGCCAATGGCATAAAAGAAGAGAACTGGAGGGGAAGATGGCGCTGTTTGATTCAGAGGAGCTTGTCACGTTGGCTTTCCTGACGAGCGTGACTGTTCTCAGTGCTGGAGGAGCTCAAGGCCTCACTGTCACTGAGGTTGGCTGCAGTTCTTTTCCAGGGCGCTCTGGTCCTACCTTGAGCATCACTTCCTAGCTCCAGCGCAGACCCCTCAGCTTGGTGGCACAGATCCTTCATCCCACTGGCTCAGGCTTTCTAGCTTCCACCCTGGCCTTTGGGCCTTCCCAGTGCAAATATTTGATACAGACCTGCATGGGACATTGTTGTGGGTTCTATGTCTTCAGATGGACTTATGGGGGACATTCCTATGGGCTCCAGGCCTTCAGCTGGACTCACGCAAGACACTGCCAGGGATCTAGGCCCGCAGCCTGTCTTTGAATCGCTAGTGTGTAGACAGACCCACTGCACTCTTCTGCCTTTCTTTGGGTGACAGTTATAAAAATAATCCTATAAAGTATGTGTCCTGCTTTAAATCCTTTCCTATGTAAACTCTGACCACAATATTTTTAATGTGAGGTTTAGCAAATCAGTGCTTTCAATAAATACCATGTCACCGATACTACAAGAGGAGATAGCATTGTGAGTTGAATTGTGAAACCTTTACAAATGGCCTTTCTATGTATATTTAAGTATTTATTGTTTTGGTTTTGTTATGTTTTTCTCCCTTTTTTGCATCCTGGAGGATCAATCCCAGGCCTTGGCACTTGCTGGGCCCTCTTTCTGGTATATTATATATGTAAAAAGAAATTTACATGTTCATAACTTTGTACCTTGTGATATCTGCTTTCATAAAAAGACCATTATACATATATATTCATATGTAAAGATTTGAATAATCAAGGGGAAAAACAAACCTAGGAGGATTTTTTTTTTTTTTTTTGTCTTTTTGAGACAGGGTCTGACCATGCAGTTCAGGCTGGCCTTATGCTCACTTTACAGCTCAGGCTGGTCTCGAACTCACAATAATCCTCCTGCCTCAGCCTCCCGAGTGCTGGGATTACAGGCATGCGCCACCATACCCGGCTAGGAGGAAAATTTGATGAAATAGATTGTGTCATCCATGTAATCCGATGTGGTAATATGGACCAGTATGAAGCATAAATTAGCATGAAATTGGTCCATGTAAGTGCCATGGGGGTCCCACACATTTTTTTTATCCTGCCTCAGGTTTATTTTTACAAATAGCCCAGGAGGATACCAGTCCTCTGCAGATGGCTCTGCAGGGGTCACATCAATCCTTCTGTTTTTACATCAGCAGATAAGAGGCTTCTACTGTGGAGCCTTCAAGGGATCCTGGGCACCTTTGGGAACCTGGGTACCATTGGGAGCCTGGGCCTTTGGCCAGCAGCCCTTGGCAATGTGGGCATGGATATGTTTCCTAAGCTTGGGGTGGGCAATATGGGCAAGAAGAGCGAGCTGTGGTATACTCCCTTTAGAAGGATCTTGGGCTTGACCTTGGGCTGGACAAGGGCCTTGATAGCCTCAGCACTCATGGCCTTGGCATTGTTTGCCTGCATCTTCTTGAAGCCCTTGTTGCTGTGCTTCTTGGCAAAACGCCAAGGAACTTGGGATCTACCCCCTTCAGAGATTCCTATCTTTGTGACTCAAGGTGTTTTGATGTCATTTCTGTGCCATTTTCGGGACTGGTTGTGCGTGGTGTGGTTCTTGGACTTGGCTATAACTGCCACAGGCCTGGAACCAGAAGAAGAAAAGGAAGCCTGCCCACAAATTATTTTTATATGAGGAAAATTTCAAGTCAACTGAAAACCTTAGCAAAAGTTATCTTACAGTAGGGAGCTAACATGATGTCTACACGTGTGGGCCTGACTTATGTCACTTATGAGCTAGTCTTTAGTTGCATCCATTCACCTATAAAAGCTTCGAGTTTATCTTTTTTTTTTTTTTTTTTTTTTTTTTTTTTTTTTTTTTTTT